>SNQJ01S0035278.1:50965-63511 GCA_010110895.2 Picea sitchensis
GAATATGATTGCAGGTTGCAGAGGATTTGAGTTTATTTTGAAGAGAAAACCCTAAGTAACTCAGAAGGCATATGCAGGCTGTAATACAGATTGACCGTGTACATACACGAACTGTAGCGAGTCAGAGCGTGTACACATGCGGGTTGCACTACTGACAAGTCGCGTACCTGTAACATATTGATATCTATGGAGGATTGTTGTGTCATCTCAGTTGGTTCTGAGGATGTAAGCTGAGTCTTTCATATAGAGTTGGTGCTCTTGTAGAGTTGTACTCTATTCAGTTGTTGCTGATAAACCCCAAGGATTGAAGTCTATAATAAAAAGAAAATTGTATATACATCTTGTGTTCTTTGTGTTCCTTGTGGTGATGATTTGTTGCTGATATATTGCTGATATTTGTTCACATCTAACTAGTTATAAATGAAAACAATGAATAATGAAGTTAATGGTGATTTCTAACTAATGAGTTTTGAGTAAGAAGGAAGTTTTGGGAAAAAAATCCCTACACTGTTCACCACCCCCCCCCCTCTTAGTGTAGTCGGTGTGTCCAACAATATGATGGCATCCAGAAAGTTGAAAACTAAAGTTGAGATGGGAACAAGAGAACCTAGGTGTTTTAAAGAACATGCATGACCCTCTGGATCTGGAAAAATTTCTTCAGAGGAAAAAATGGATGAGATGGAAAAAATTGTTAAAGTTTTATCAAATAAAATTTCCAGGATGGAAATGGAAAAATTCAAACCTGATACATTTGTTAGAAATAAATTCAGGAGAAATACTAACATAAATCCTCATATACAACAAAGGAAAATTAAAAATGAGGAACATACAATTCAAGCTCCTTTTAAAACCGAGAATCTCATACAGGGAGATGAGGTGCAAGATTATGATGAATTGGATGAAGATCTAAACAAACTCAGTGATGATGGTCTTGAGCCTCAACTAACCAAACAAGATTATGAGAAATCCTTGGATCTAGAATCTCTATTTAATGATGATGAAAATATCAAAAAATTGGGAGACTCTACATACAAAGGTCTCACCGATTCAATAATGGTCGAGCTCCAACATAAATATGATTTAAGGCCAAGAGAAAAAAGTTCTATAAATACTCCACCAAAAAATATCTTATCTCGAAACAAAGCGAACGAGGCAAAAATTACAAAACCATCAACTGAAACGCAAGCTACTCGAGCAAAGCAAGTTGAAATCAAAGCAGTATAGTCTAAGAAGCCAGAAAATAAAAAAGCTGAAGTTCAGACCAGGGAAATTGAAAAAATAATTGGGTCTTTCAATGTAGAAAATGAACTTAATAAAATTAAAATTCCAATGCCTTTGGTTGAACTTGCTAGAAATCTGATCTATAAAAATTAAATCACAAAAGCAATACATTTTTCTAATGCTGAATGTCAAGATGATGTTATCAATTTGCAGGATGAAAAACCTACCATCATGTTTGGACCACATATTGAAAATAGTAAAGATTCTGTTGCTCCTTTCTATATTACACTGATTGTGCACGACCATTTACTACACAATTGCATGTTAGACTCAGGAGTTTCACATAATTTGATGCCTAATATTATCATGGAGAAATTGGGCCTTCAAATTACTAGACCTTATCAAGATCTATAATCTTTTGATTCTAGAAAGGTTAAGTGTCTGGGTATGATTAAAGATTTAGTTGTAAATCTTGCATAGGGTCCTGTGAAAAATATTCTTGTGGATGTGGTTGTTGCTGACATTCCTGCCAAGTTTGGAATTCTTTTATCCAGATCTTGGGGTGCCAAGCTAGGAGGATTGATCTAGTTAGACATGACTTATGCTACAATTCCAATTTTTGGTGGACAATTTACTCGATTGTACAGAGAAACTAGACTGGCTTATACTGTAAGTGAACCTTAAAACCCTAATAACTATCCAGTCTATGTTTTATTTATTTAATTTTTTTTTTTATGTCAGGAGGAATCAACAACTAGTTGGGCACGTGCTTGCGTTACACGTGGCCGTGTTATCCAACAGCTACCACTATAACCTCCAGGTGTGCCCACGAGACCCCTTACATGGCACACATTGTAAGTCGGGGGGAGTTGAACTCGAAACCTCATGGAACTTCATTTTCACGACACTTGCCAATTGAGCTGCCCCCCCGGGGGATCTATCCAGTCTATGTTGCTGATCAAGATCTAGGAAATTGTATATTATCCATAGATGATAATTTTGAAAAATGTATAGAAGAAGAAAATAAAAAAATAGATTTTTCAAAGAAAAATATAAATTTTAGAGACGGGATGTGGAAAATGTTCTTTGATGGTGCTTCATCTTGTGAAGGAGAAGGAGTTGGAGTTTTATTTGTGGCACCAAGTGATGAGTATTACATTCCTTTTTCTTATAGATTACAATGGGATATTGATTATACAAACAATGTGTGTGAATATGAAGCTTTAGTTTTAGGATTAGAAGCTGGAAGAAAACTAAAAATCAAACATTTGATAGTTTATGGTGATGCTGAGCTAATTGTAAAACAAATAAAACAACAATACCAAGCTAAGAATCCAAGATTGAGGTTGTATAGAAATTGTGCCTGGGATCTCATAGAGAATTTCTTCTGGTCTTTTAACATCCACTCTATTCCCAGAATGCAAAATCAACAAGCTGACTCTTTAGCCAAAGCTATTGCAACTTTCGTACCACCTACTGTTTTGAAGTTGAAGTACCATATTTAGATGAGACATAAACCTTCGATTCCAAAAAATGTTAAACACTGGCAAGTATTTGAGGATGATGAACAAATCAAGCAGTTCTTGGAAATGGTAGATGATTTTTTTGAGACCCACATTGATCAAGGAAATCAAAATGATCCTGCTTGGATTATGCAGGAAGGAGAAAACTCAGAAAAGTTCCAAGATAAAATTTCAAATCATCGAATTATCTTACTTAAAAAAAATCAAAAACCT
Organism: Picea sitchensis; assembly: GCA_010110895.2. Classification (NCBI taxonomy): domain Eukaryota; kingdom Viridiplantae; phylum Streptophyta; class Pinopsida; order Pinales; family Pinaceae; genus Picea; species Picea sitchensis. The sequence continues at coordinate 53,923 of SNQJ01S0035278.1, forward strand.
AGAGGTATTATCCCTCTAGAAAGGTTGTTTGACCAGGATGATATACCTTTAAAATGTACTTTGCGACCTCAACCTGAAGAAGTTGAAGATTGTAACGTAGGAACAAATTAAAATCCTAAGATGGTCAAAATATCAAAATATCTTCCGACTCAAATAAAGAGTAAATATGGCGAGTTACTTAAACATTATAAATATGTTTTTTCATGGTCTTACGAAGATTTAAAAACGTATGAAACTTATGTTATTGAGCACACGATTCCCTTAAAACTTGGTATTAAGCCTTTCAAGCAAAAGCTTAGACATATAAACCCAATTCTTCTGCCAGTAATAAAAAAGGAGCTTAAAAAAATCCTTGATGAAAAAATCATTGTTCCCCTCAGATACTCTAAATGGGTCGCTAATTTGGTCCTTGATAGGAAGAAAAACGGAGAAATAAGACTCTGTGTTGATTTTATGAACCTAAATCTGTCTTCTCTTAAAGATAACTACGCCCTCCCAAAAATGGATCATGTTTTAGAGAAGGTGGTAGGGGCTAACAAAATTTCTATGATCGATGGTTTGTTAGGATATAATTAGATTGTTGTTCATGAAGATGATAGAGAAAAGACTGCATTTACTACTCCATGGGGAACTTTTATGTATGATAAAATGCCTTTTGGTTTAATGAATGAAGGTGCAACTTTCCAGAGAGCAATGGATATCACATTCATTGGTGAGAGAGATAGGTTTTTTGTTATTTATCTGGAGACAATTTTTTCTAATTCTGATGCAGAACATTTAGTGCACCTCAGACAAAATTTTGACAAATGCAGAAAGTTTGGTTTGTCTCTAAACCCCAAAAAATCACATTTTTCCATGCAGGAAGGTAAACTTTTAGGACATATATTTTCGAAGGATGGAATTAAAGTTGATCCTAAACGAGTTGAAGCTATTGATCTGATTAATATTCCTATAAATAGAAAAGAGATTCAATCTTTTTTAGGGAAAATAATTTTTTTGAGGAGATTTATTCCTAAGTTTGCTGAAATAATCAAATTGATTACAGATATGATAAAAAAGCACAACGAAGTAAAATGGATAGCAAGAGAAAAAGCATCCTTCGAACGTGTTAAGAAATCCATATGAGAAGCACCAGTATTGGTAAGTCCTGACTATACAAAAGAATTTTCAATCTTCTCCTTTTCATTTGAACATACTGTTGCAACAATGCTCCTTCAAAAAAAATGAAGAAGGATTCGAACAATTGATAGCCTTTTTTAGCAAAAGCCTCAGAGATGCAGAGCTAAGATATGACATTCTTGAAAAACAAGCTTATGCAATGGTGAAGGCTCTCAAAGCTTTCTGAACATATGTCTTGCACTAAAAAATAATTTCTTATGTACCAACAAATGCAATTAAAGATATCTTGGTTCAACCAGACAGTGATGGAAGAAGAGGTAGATGGTTGGATAAAATTCAAGAGTTTGATTTAGAAGTTAACCAACCAAACTAGTGAAAGGTCTAGGTATGGCAAGGCTGTTAGACAAATCAAATTTCATAGCTCTTGGAATAAATAACTTCAAGTCTCATGATTCTCTTCTAGATATAGAGGAGATTGATGATAAAGCACCTAGTATTTAGATTGAAGATAAATTTTCCCCCTCATCTTGGTACAATGATATTGTTACATATCTCCTTACTCTTCAATGTCCAAATGACGTGACTCCTTATAAAGAAATAAATTTAAAGCTAAATGCAATTAAGTATTGCATTATTGATGACAAGTTATACTGGAAAGACCCTATGGGTTTCCTGTTATGTTTCCTTATAGAATTCGAAACAGAAGGTTCCATTGCTAAATTTCATGAAGGAGTATGCAGAGGACATCATACCTAGAGATAAACAACTTACAAAATTTTAAGGGTAGGATATTATTGGACGAAATTATTCACCGATGTAAATGAAAGGGTCAGAGCTTGCAATTCATGCCAACTGTTTGATGGTAAGAAAAATCTTCTTGCCTTACCTTTAATTCTAGTAAAAGCTGAAGCTCCTTTCCAACAATGGGGCTTAGATTTCATTGGAGAAATTCATCCACAATCGAGTGCTCAACACAGATGGATTCTGACCACTACTGATTATTTTACGAAATGGGTTGAAGCCATTCCAACTCGTAATGCTACAGATTCAGTACTAATAAAATTTTTGGAAGAAAACATCCTAACAAGATTTGGTTGTCCTAGGAAAATAGTTATTGATAATGCTCAGGCTTTTAAATCCATTGCAATGATCAATTTTTGTCAAAAATACAATATTATTTTAGGTCATTCTACAGCCTATTATCCTCAGGGAAATGGGTTGGATGAATCATCTAATAATAGTTTGATGACTATAATCAAGAAGGTTTTGACAGAGAACAAAAAAGCTTGGAATATACACTTAAAATACGCCTTATGGGCAAACCAAATTGGCACCAAGAAATATATAGGTATGTCTCCATCACAATTAGTTTATGGTACTGATGTTATTCTTCCTATTAATTTTTCTCTTCCTGTGATGAAACTCTGACAGGATGCGAATGAAGAGCCGAATGATGTTACGAGAAGAATAAATAAAATCATTGAAGTACAACAAAACCGAGTAGAAGTGGATGATAAGATCCAAAAATAAATAACATGAAAGCCCTTTTTGATAACAAAGCTAAAGACATGGAGTTTCTTCCTGGCGATTTAGTTTTAAAATGGGAAGCTAGAAAGGAAGATGCAGGGAAACATGGGAAATTCGATCATCTCTGGTTCAGACCCTTCAAAATTGCAGTTGCTGAGGGAAAAAACTCATTCTCGCTTGAAAATCTTAATGGAGAGATTCTTTAGGCCCATATCAATGGGAGTTATTTAAAACATTTCATGCAGTAGTTACTTTTCATATTTCCATTGTATATATCGGATTGGATTGACATTGGAAATTTTATTTTTCCATTTTTTCTTTTCTTTTGGTAAATTATCTCAGTCATTTGATCATTTGTTGTAAATATTTTCAATAAATTTATGATTGCTTGACTTCATTTAAAAAAATAAATTTAGAAAAATAAAAATAAAAAGCATATTCATCACGTATCATCTCTATTCTACAGGATTATCTAATATTTTGTATTTCATTCCTTTTGCAGAATAGATCTTGTTGAACATGAGATGAGGCTAAATAAAAACTTGACACTCGTCTTTCCAACATTTGATTTCTCTAAAAACAGGTGATAAATAAATAATTTGCCTTACTGAAAATTCAAAACGAAAATAAGGTATGAGTTCCTACTCTACTTATGGTCCGAATATTTTTTTTTTTTTTTTATTGGACTAAATGTGAAGGAAGTTTTTCTCATGATGATATTATCACCTGAACTAAAAATTGGAGATGTAGAAAATTATAACTTGAAGTGTCATGTTGATAAATTCTAAAACCATCTCTGATATAAAAAATGAAAATAATAATAAATAAAATTGAAAGAAGTCTGAACTTAATACACAAACTTGAGTGGGATTATGACATTTTTGATTTGGTTATTTTTGCCTCTCCCCAAGTTCTTTCCACTTAATATTTGCTTTCTCCTTTCTCATCCTTTAGTATTCATAGAAATAAAGAGACTTACCTTGACTCTAAAAACTCGAAAGCATATTTTCAAAACAATATTAGGCGAAAATATTTACGTTCCTTTGATTTTAATTGAAAAAAGTATGTCTAGGCTAATCGTGATAATTTTAGCTCTGATATCAGATTTTAAACTAACAAACTCGCTCAAGGTTTATCCCTGAAATGATTAAAGTTCCCAAAAAAATTCTCCTATAGGCGAAGATGTACTGAAAATTGGAAGACAGTTAGTTTCAGTTCTTAAAATTGTTGACAGACCTTCTTTTCATTTTAAAGATTTTAAACAGATATCATCCCTTGCATGTTACGTACAAATTGATTTCCCCCACTTCAAAATGTTAAAATAAAAGACAAATGGTGAAAGGAAATTCATAAATTTGATTGACCCCATCTTGTCTAAAAGAGATGATGAAAGGAAATTCATACATTGATTGCCCTCATCTCAATGAAATGAAAAATCGTTAATAGAAGTGGTGAAAGGAAATTCAATGGGAGAAGTAGATAACTTCACCGGGGTACTGAACAAGCTCGCTGGTAGTGAAGTAATATCTATGATATCTGTAAGGATGTCATACATATCTATATATCATACTCTAATATCTAGTTCTCTTTCCAGTGATATTTACATCCTGAACCAACTAGAGATTCCCTAAATAAATATATTACATCTGCTTAACCTTGAAGCGAACAAAGTCGGTTGGACCATGATATTTTAGTTAAAATTATTTTAATTATCTTAAACAAATCCGAAATCAATTTTACAAAAAGGAAAGTTTTAGTAGCCTAACTTGAGATCAATCATTAAGTATGTTTTGAAGTTTTTGGATTTGGATGAGTTCATTTTTCTATGTATGATTAATTCTTATATAAAATCAGAAAATGTTTAAAAAAAAAGCATTAATGACCCCATTTACCCAATAAAGACACTTGGTCTACTGTTCTTTTGTGTCTCACAGGGAGCCACAATCCCCAGATGGAGCCTATGTTAGAACACTTATAATTTTCAACTTTTATTCTTTTTTTTTAACCTCTTAGAAATAAAATTTTACTAAAAAGCAAAAAACTTAGGAAATTACCATTTAATTTAAAATAAATTCATTGGTTTTTATATATTAATAAAGAGCTTACAATAACACCCATCGATGAGTTGTACTATTTGATCAAACGGTTCTTATGATCTCTGAAATATAAAAGCCGCCCAAATTTTAAAAGAAAAATCTTTAACAGACACTTCAGAGCTTCATGCTTCGGGAGTTCCAAGAAATCTAAAGCGCAAAAAACCCAAATCTATGAAGTCCCGAAGACACTTCCTCGTGAAAATTCCTAAAAGGAATTACAGATGAGTCATAAAACACATGTCTTCTAATATTTTTGGGGCTAAAATATGGCACCTATTTTTAACATTTGTGTCATATTATTCACTCGATTTTCACATGTCACTCCTAATTTTTTGACACGTCACCAAGAATGACGTTATCTTGGCCACATCACTCCGAGAGGTTTCCCTTTGGGAGTTAAAACAAAGATTGAGTTCACAAACCGTTGAAGTATCAAAGCACCGAAGTAATGAATATTACAAAAAAGTAAAAGTGTTTTAAAGAGTTAATAAAACATTTAATAACTTTAATTAATTATGATTAAGTATTAATTAATCACTTCGCAGTTTCAGGCTTTGGGAGATTTCTCTTATGCTATATCCAAAACTCTCGAATGCCGAACCGCCAAAATACAAACCACACTTTTAAAAAAAATGAACTCCTGGAGCTTCGAAGATCTAGAGTTCCGAAGCCCCAAAATACATATAACGGTTTGAACGTTTACTCTGGGAATTCGGCCTTTGGAGGATTTCTTCCCTGTCACATTCAAAACCTCTGAACGCCGAATCGTCGAAATATTAATGACATTTATGATTGGCTAAATTTAATGATTTGAATAAATATTGTGAATTGCCAGGTAACAAATTCCATTAAATTTTTAATAATTTCTTTGTCAGTAAATCAACATGAAGATTGATAGACTTTATGTATAAAACATTTAGAATTTCAAGTCATTTTACCATTTGCAATTAGAAAAAGTTTTTCATTCGACCAAAGAGCTTCTGAGACTTCTCTTGTTACAAGAGTAGAGATAATTTCATTTTCCCAAAAAGATTATGGGTGCCACACAAGAAGCTAGGAAGAAACTAAAGATGCATCAGTGATTCTAATCCAAACCACAGGAGCGTTCCTATCAAACACTCCCTTGAGAATGCAGGATACCATTAGATCATGGAAGCAAGTTTATGATATCTTAGAGCATGAAATTATTAAATGTCAAGATGATTCTACCGAGGAAGACGACGAGCCCTTCTCATCCAAGCTCATATTGGTAACACAGTCAAAATTGCACAAGATTCTTGCCGCGACCCCAAGATTTTACCTACAATGATATGATAAGATGGTCTTTGGAGCACATTGACATTCAAACCAAAATCATTAATAAACCATCCAGGAGACCTCCGTTGGCTCTTTTCGACCAGATAACATTATAAACCATCAGAAGACCTCCGTTGGCTCTTTTCGACCAGATAACCTACAAGTAATGTATAAATGTTACAAGGGAAAAACTCTCTATGGCCAAGGGTAAACCACAACAGACACATGTGACTACAGAAATCAACTCAATTCCAACATATGCTATATAGACTAATGTGCAATACAAGAAAGAGGCCTACCTCGATCCAACGTTTGATGATGTTCCACCATTGAGCACTTTGACCCAAAGCTTTATACCTGCAATAAGTTCTTAACAGACAAGAAAATCAAGTAGATCGTGATGATATAAAAGGGATTAGCACATCAGATAGCATAATCCATTAATAAACATTACAAATACGCCCATGGATAATAATCATATATTTGCAAGATACCAATAGAACGAGAAATGAGTATTTCTATTAATAATTGATCAACATAAGTGTCAACATTATAGACTTCTGTGTCGGCATGGTTCGAAACCAAGAAACCAAGTTCATTCCAACTGGGCCTCCACCACTTCAATCCTCCACCAAAGGCAAGCTCATGAGAAAGAGGCAAAGAGGTCCTCTCAACAATAAGGGAAGAGCTTGTGGGCTGAACACTGTGTTCAGACTTGAGGGACAAAGGGATGCATACTCAATATGAATTAATTTCTCCAGAGTAACTTTGCTCTCAAAGTTGAATGTTTTCTCTCTTTTCCATAGTTCGAAATTGTGCTCTTATAGCCTCCAGAATGCAACTGAAGGGCCAAGTCGGAACGTTTCCAGTATATGGAAGGCCAAGGATCAAAGATTTTCTATTGTGACATGGAAACCCAACCTCATTTTGTATTTTATGGCACAAATCTTGATATACACGAGCTGTAATGGAGCATCAAGCATATACGCATCTTGCATAGTAGTTAGGGAGCGTATATGTGGAAAAATGTATATTTTTATCTCTGGATTCATCAAAAAGGGATGGAAAGTCTGCATAGGGAAATGGAAAAAGGCCCTCTGTGCAAGATAGCAATAGTGAGGCAAATATTTCTATAACATATTCCCCCTAATGTGTGAGATCAGAGGAGTATCTGTGATGAACGAAATACATTATAAATAACCCAGAAGTGGAGTGGTAGAGAACCAACTGGATGAACTCAATTGATCATTACATTATGTACTGACTTTGCATACATGGCTGCCAATAATACAATGCAGATCCATGTGGAAAATATACCAAACAAGTGTTCATGGCCATGAATAGGAAAATACAAATGCGGTTATATGCCAAAAGATGTCATAGTCACGGACAAGGCCCATGAAACCAGTCTCAAAAATCAATCTGAAGATATCTGTATACCATGGAGTACAATCTGATCTCCCATGATCACTGAAGTCAAATAGGTACTGGTCCAATGAAATGGAAGCAACAACTCAAGAAAGCTACGACGACATAGTGATGTCTTCAAGTCTTCTACACTATCCGCCAATGGTGCAAGTCTACATCATGTGAATAAATGAGTTGAGGTAGAACACGATGAGACATCATTTGATTACCGGTCATTGAAGTATACCGTTAACAAACACGAGACAACCTACCGATAATGAAAGTAGGTATCAAGGCACCGAGTACATCTCTACAAATGTGAATAAAGGAGTTGGTGTTGAACACTTGAGAGATCCATTGATCAGGAGACATTGATGTATTACATCTGTCAATGGTGAGAGAGCCTGCCACTAATGACTGCAAGCCTCAAGGTACTCATAAAACTCTAGGTCCCATATCTAGAATAAATGAGCTAAAGTCGATGGAAAGAGACCCGCTAAAATGAGAGCATTGAGGCATCTCTCATCAATCAGCACGAGGAACAAAGCAGGAGCTTCATGATTTGGTGGAGATCAGACGAAGAACGTGTTCATGAACCAACGACCCTGTGTGTCTTTCGTGTGTGCCAAATGAAAGAAGTACACGAAAAGGACCCTCTGAATAGAAGCCAATGATGAAAAACTGCTAACAAAGGCGAGGAAACCACCAATAAGGCTAATGGCATCCAAGACACTACACGAATCCCAAATTGTGAATAGATGTCTTGTCGTCGAACACAAGGGAAACCACCCAGTCAACGACCAATGATGAAATGTCGATTGTTGGGTTCAAGGTGACCTACCAATGATGAAACTAGGGCCAGGGTGCATGATAAGACCAAAGTATCATGTGATTATGAGACAAACTGAGGGTATGGCCGACATGAAAAGTCAAGATTTCTGAGGAGTGGCTGACACAAGTTGATAGAATTCCTTTGAACAAGAGAATGAGACTTATGGTGGAATTTGATAGCATGGAATCAATGATGTGACAATTAGATGCAGGAGGCATCAATAATGTTCTCTATAGGGACTGGAAGAGTAACCATTCGGTAGAGAAAACTCTGTAGCGAGATCAGCTTCCTAAGGCCATGCTAAACCTAGAATTATGATGACACAAGGACTCAATAACTTTGTGCTTTGTTCAAAGGTGACACGACTGCTGGCAATTACAATATAGTATTCCCTTCCCACCCGTCTTTTTTTGTTTTTTCATAACAAATGAATCCTATGATACAGAGGAGGGAACGAGTGTCTCAAGTAAGCAAAAATAGTTCTAGCAGTGGAATGTACCTATGCTCAATGCAAGAAAATGCATGCGGGAGATGGACACTCAGGCTGATGTTCCCTCCAAGGTATAGGGTGTCAAATTGTGAAGGATAAAAACAAGTCTCTGCTTGGTTGAAGATGCAAAATGCTTAGGCAACGATCTATAATGCAAATAGAGAACCGGCTAAAGGCTCAATACAACAAGCGAGGGCATGAGATGCAATCACAACTTAACACCAAAAAATGTCCTTTTTTATTTCTTTTAGTCTACTTGGTGTGAAAAAGGGGTAAACTTGTGCCAAAAAGATGTCTTTTCAAATCCAATTTACGAGTGTGAAAAAGACAAGTTCACTCGACAATCTTTTCTATTTTTGATAGCAAGTCAGAAAAGAGCTTAACTAGGACTCATGATCTTTCAAATCCAATTTTAACGAGTGTGAAAGGGACAAATCACTTGGATATATTTTAAGTTTTTAGACGAGTCAGAAAAGAGATTAATTAAGACTCGTTATTGGGAGTCTGTGGGTAATAAGGCCACGTGTGCATGAATGAGAAATGAGGCTCATTATAAAGTCACGTATTGAATTATAATGGACTCCCGGTCCTAAGGAAAAAAAACTCGGCATGGGCACCAAATGATAAAGAGGTTCTAACTAGGGTACCCATGTTTGGTAAGTCTCTACCATTTATTAATGATGCTATTAATAGCAGATGGAGGTTTATGCGTCTCAATAAATGGGTTCACACCTAAGGCGTAAAAAGCAGTAGTCGAAGGATAATGCAAAAAAATGCACGATGGAGTAGATGCCTATCTTATATGCTAGGTTATGAATATAC
>SNQJ01S0035279.1:6185-18575 GCA_010110895.2 Picea sitchensis
GTATATCTGTGACTCTTGTTATATTTCTGATATATCTTTGTTATATTGTTGTCTCTCTTGCAATATCTCTGAATATTTATGTGTTATATCTCCGCTCTCATTTCGTGCTGAAAATAATCTGGATCAGTGGTATCAGAGTAGGCTGCTCTTGATCGTTTTTCAGTGCATGTCCCCGACGAGGTCCGAGTATAGCAAGTTGGGTCTCGAGCTTGTCTCTCTTGAGGACAACCGCTCTCGCACACCCAAGCAACCATCAATGGTGGAAGAAAAGAAAAATGACAGAGCAGATGATTCTATCAATCTGTTGCTTGAGCAAGCTCTCACACGACAGAGGGACGAAATGATGGAGAATTTTTCCCACATCCTTCAACGCCTTCTGATAGCATCAGGTGCATATTCATCAAGCGACCACTTTGGAGGCACCTCGCCTTTTAAGGTACAGGTCAATTTTGATATTCTCGTATTTGAAGGTCAGATAGACGTGGACACCCTAGACAAATGGTTAAATATGTTAGAAGGTTATTTCTTTGTTCATAATTTTTTCGACAGGGAAAGGATCACCTTCGCACTCCTAAAAGCTCTCCCCCATGTCAAACATTGGTGGGAAACTTACTGGGAGCAAAGTTCCACAGAGGAGTTTGGAATATATGGGGCCGAGCCCATTTGGGGGATTTTTGTGGATGCGGTAAAGGAATAGTATTACCTTGTTGGGAACTATGAGGACCAGTACATGAGATGGACCACACTGTGGCAAGAGAGGGGCCAAGCAGTTTCGAAGTTCACCAATACCTTCCATACCTTGCACACCAAGCTAGGTATCAAAGACTCTGGATGACATTTGGTTCTGAAATACCATGGGGCTCTACACAGAGACATCCAAACTAAAATGGATTTTTTGGATATCTCATCACCCGGTGCTTCTTATGGATATGTTGTTAAAATCGAGAAGAAATTTAAGCACTAAAACAAACAGGAGTTTAGGTCTACAAATCCACAACAACCAAGGTATGACAAAGACGGCCCTAACAAACAGTCTCCTGAAAACCATTCCAAGCCACAAGAAAAGAAGGGTCACGGGAAGACAAAGGACACCAGAAAATGGTGCGATTTCCACAAAAGCCCCTGGCACAACATCGATGAATGTCACTCAAAACCATCATTGATGGCCAAGATCAAAGACAAGGAGCCAAACCCTGATTTAGAATATAATTCTGAAAATACTAGTAAAGGAAAGATCATTGACACAGACCCCACTGCTATCATCACGACCGCAACAATTCAACCAGAAGAACCAACAGATCCTGAAGAGGGGAAGCACCTTTTTCATTCGCAGATGTGGGTGAAGGGGACCCCGCTGCATTTTATTGTTGATAGCAGAAGCCAAAATAACCTCATCTTAGCAGAGGTCATCAAACAGTTGGGATTATCGACAACACCACACCCGCAGCCATACAACATCGGGTGGCTTCGCCAAGGATGAGATCTTCGTGTCAGCCAGTAGTGTCGATTATCATACGACATCCAACCCTTCAAGGATGAGGTATTATGTGATGTTGCCCCATTGGATGTCTGTGATGTTCTCTTGGGCCAGCCATATATGTGGAGACGTCATGTTGTTTATGAGTCTCGACCCCACAGTGTCATTGTTTCTCTAGGGGGTCATCTCTGTAGAATACCAGAGGTAGTTCTTACTATTGTTCCACCTAAATAATGTCGTAAGGTAGTATCTCATCCTGCAAAATTCAGCTTCTTCACAATCTATTCAAAAGGGGAACAGAAGGACACTGGAACCACTACAGCCTCGCCCCAAGCACCTTCTATCCAACAGAAGCAGGTCAACAAGGTTGCAACAAAGCGCAAAGATTCCTTCTGCACACCGTTGTCTCGTGTAGCTCGACTTGTTGAACATCCTCAACCTCAACAGATTCGTGACAGACTTCCACAAACTGAGCAGCGTGAAATCTCCAGCAAGGCAAGCAGCTCACCAAGATTCAGATTCAGCAAACATTTTTTCCTCTCCCCCGGGCACTCAACGCAATGGAGACCATTGCTTCCTAATGAGGGAGGATTGATCCAGGTGGATATCGGTGGCCACCTACCTTTTCCAATTGGCTCAAAACAGTTTTTTGGCAATTTGGGTAATTTACTATTTTTAGCAGTTTTTAACTTTCGAGGCCATTTTGAAGCCCTAAATGACGTTTTTGGGAAAACTGGGAGCAATATGGAGGTTCCTTTGATATTGCCTCCAAAATGAATCTCCTCGACGATACCTTTCTAATGGGCTATCATGCGCCTAAAATTGAGATCGTATGCAAAAGTTACGACCTCGGGAAGTTGATGTACTAACTTACCCAAACAAGGCCCACATGACTTTTGGCGCTTCATCTCCTAGGGTTAGGTTTTTGGATGTCTAGGGTTTTTGGCATTCTCGTTTATTGTAAAAAGGCCTTCAGAGCCTCATTGTAAGCATCTTCTTGTGAATGCGAGTAGCCGTCACATCTCTTCTCAGAGATAAGTTGCCACCATTCTAGCAAGTCTTTCACTCTATATTTTTACAGTCTCTGTACATTTATTTCATTGATAGAAATTGTGTATTACTGTATATCTGTGACTCTTGTTATATTTCCAATATATATTTGTTATATTTTTGTCTCTCTTGCAATATCTCTGAATATTTCTGTGTTATATCTCCGCTCTCATTTCGTGCCGAAAATAATCCAGATCAACCATCAACCAATCTTTGCTTGCTAAGATGTTGCATATATTTGAAATTCAAATGCCCAAAAATTTCGTGCCATATCCTACTACTTTCATCAACATGGGTAAGCTGTAAAGTGGAGTCTGGTTCAATAAATTCAAAAAATGTATACAATCTAGATTGATGATTTACCTCACTGATAGCAACCCTGGAATTGGTTTGCATGTCATAGATGTCCACTACATTATGTGTGAATATAAGTTTCTTTCCGGTGCCAGAATTTGTCATCTGATACACGGAGAGAAGATTGACGAAAAGTTTGGGAATGTGAAACACATTCTCGAAGCTTTCGTTGGTGAGTTCAATCCTTCCTTTGTCGGTGACCTCGACTGGAGAGTTGTCCCCCATCAGAATAGGAGGACCTTTGCATGCATCCAATGAATAATAGACTACTTTTGTGGCAGTCATGTGATGTGATGCTCCTGAATCTACGATCCAAGCATCGGGAGAGAAGTTGATGGCAATTAAAGCATGGCTAGAATTGTCTTTCTTGGGATCCTGATCTTCTAGCTTCTTCTTCTTCGCACCCTCGGGCATGCGATCTCCAAGGTTATTTTGGTGAAGTATTTGAGTCATTAGATCTATTTGTTTATGCCTGCATGCAGATTATGGATGGAATCCTTTATGGCAGTGTGTGCATTTCTCCCCTTTTCTTCCCTTTCCACGTTTGGATCTGGAGGTATCGGTGAAGGGTTTTTAGTAACATTCCTTATTTGGATTTGCATGAGATTTCCTTTTGACTTTATCTTTAGATTTATGATATTGATGGCTACCATCTTGCACAGTAAGTGCATGCACCTTTGGGCCTTTGATTTTTCCCATGTTGATGAGCTTGGTTTGCTCTTGTGTTAGGGATTCGATAAATTCCTCAAGAGAAGGCATCTTCCAGGTGGCTCCAGAGGAGAATTTGACTGAATGGAATGTGGATACGAACACGGGGAATTCAAGACCAAGTTTGGAGAGAATGATGAGAACCGTTTGTTTCTCCTCCTTAGATTTATCAACCCTGCAAGCTTTGAGTTGCGACAATAAATCCTTGTATTTTGTAAAAAAATATTGGAGTTTGTCGAAGATTTTTGGATCCAATGTGAGCAATTCCACCTCGATCATCTCATCCTGTTTTCCAAAGACCCCTTCCAAGGTGGTACAGGCTTCATTGGGGGGTTTACAGGAAGATATGTGAAAAAGGAGATCGGGAGAGATGAGACTGCAAATTGTTTTGAATGCTTCATCAATTCGATTTAGATACTTCGATTTTTCTATGGCTGATGTCGGTTCCATCTATGTATTCAAGGTTAACCTATACAATCCTCTCGTTCAGAGATGCATGATTATTCTTTCCTTCCATGCAAATTAATTGTAAGGTGTAAGATTGAATTCTTGTGGGAATTCCATTTTTCCGCTGTCTTCAATCTTTGGTACCAGCAAAATTAATTTGATGTAGCTTTTGCTTAGTAGTCCATCGGCTCTGATACCATGTAAATGTGTTGAACCTGCACATAATAGATATAGTTAGAAAATACCACACACATTTGCAGAGAGAAATTGAGAAAGAAGAAGCAAGAGAGAAAGAATGGAAGAATTCTCATTAATTGTAGTGAATAATGAATAATTTACACATCATATACTCTGTATAATTCAACCAATGCACACTAGAGGTGAAGACAATGCGCCATAGTGGTGGTCTAGAGTGATATGGACACACACCACTAGTTACTGGAGTGAATTGCCACCTAGTCTAGTCTCTCGGGCAGTTACGGGAGTGAACTGCCACCTAGCTGAGTTAACTAGTCTACTAATATTCAGTTAACTGACTGAAACAAAGTGAAGTGAGGAGGAGATCAGGGAATTATGGGTAATGCTCTAGTCTGGTGATGATACCAAGGCTAATACACATTATCTGGTGATGATCCCAATGTTGCATGATGACAAAACCAATGCAGCATCTAGACTCCACTCAACTAGTCAAACTGAAGTGAAAACTGAAGAGAATATTCTTCTAGAGGAATATTCTCCCTAAACTTTAGGAGACTAGATAAAGACTAATGAACATAGGAAAAACCTTAGGAAAAATAAATCCTAGGTGTGTGTGAAGTAACTCCAACATCGTTTATGTCAAAAAGACACAATGGTTCAATTTCATTCTATCAGGTTGGTGCATGTTTACAAATTGAATCTTTTTATGAGGGTTAGATTCCTCACATCTCAGTTGGATCTGAGATCAGCAAGCTAGGTCTTGTTATGAGGGTTGGATTCCTCATTTCTCGGTTGGATATGAGAACTACAAGTTGGGTCTTGCATCAGAGAGTTGGATCTCTCATATTCAGTTGAACTTGAAGATATTAAAGGATTGGTTTTATTTGTATTCATTCGAGTTAAATAAATAAAAGAAATATATTTTATCTACTTCATACAGTGTGTGTTACACATGTTTGTGAATAATTAATTGAGCTGCATATATCTTATTCAATTAATTCAGTTAATCTATGAAAGTGTGAAAAACAATCAAAAGTTCCAAATAGTGATTCACCCGCCNCTCTTAGTGTCAGTGTGTGTTTCAACAAACTTTTGGTTCTTTCTTCACTTAGTTGTCTTGAGGAGGTTGGATCTTCGTCGACAGTTTCCTTCCTCTCATAGTAGCCAAGACCAGTTTTGTCAAGTGGTGATCTTTGACAATTCATGATATTATGTAGAGCTACATATCTCCTTTTGAATTTCATAATGGTGTTTGATTTTCCCAACTCTTTTCTTAAGTAAACTATTTCAGATTCTAGTTTGCAATAGACATCTTCCTTTTCTTTTATCTAGCTTCTCAAAACTTCTTCATTTCTCTTTGCTTCTTCTATTTGAGCTTTTAAGCTGATGATAATCTTTCCAGTTTCCTCATTGATTTCTTTTGTGCAAAGCATTTATTTTATGTACCTTTTCAACTACTTCTTTAGTATCCATTTCTTGTTCCTCAATCTCTCTATTTCATTTAGGGAACATATGATCTTTTCTTCAAGATCCACTTCTGCATCAATCTCGAGGTTGTCTTCTTCTGTTGAATCTGTGTTTCCATTTTCTAGGTCATAAGTATGTGTTTCTAGACCTTCAAAAGAGAATTTCTTTTGTTTCATCAAACAAATTGTTGTCCTCGTTGGTATACAAATTTTTCTTTTGTCTGGAGAACTTTCTTTTCTTTTCAATCATGCCCTTCCTATACCTTTTGAAGATGGTATCTTCTTCTTTATTTCTATTTCTATAAGGGAGTGAATCTATGTGCAAAGTGTCATATTTCTCCACAGTTAAAACATTTAAAGGGAAGCTTACCTTTGTCTCTGCCTGATCCTCTTTTGAGCTTCCTAAAGAAGTTGTCTTCTTCTTCATCTAATTCATTGTGTGAGTTGCCACTCATTTTTTATTCCTTTATCTTTGTCTTCTTTGATGCCTTGAAAGGTGCTTCCTTCCTTGTTGTCTTCACTTGTTTATCTGTTTCTATTCTCACTTCATACACAATGAGAATTCCATGTAATTCATTCATTGTTAGATTGTTTAGGTCTTTCATTTCTTCAATGGTAGATATCTTGGGTTGAAATCCAGAGGGAACTGACCTAAGCACTTTTTTCACAATGATGGTTTCATTAACCTCCTCACCCAATCCCACGATAGTGTTGAAAATATCATCTACACGAAGAAAATAGTTCGTAATGTTCTCTTCTTCATTCATCTTAAGAGTCTAAAATTTTCCCCTATGGATTTGGATTTTTCCCTTCTTCACTTTGTCATCCTCTTCATATATTCTTTGTAACTTGTCTTGTATCTCTTTTGTTGAATGACAATGCATGGATTTGAAAAATATTGACTCTGTCAAATTGGACAAAATTGCACCCATGGCCTTAGAATTATTGTCGCCGAGCCTTTTTCCAGTTGTATCTACAGGTGGGGTTGTTGGGGCTTTGTACCCATTCTCAACTGCACATCAAACATCAAACCCAGGCGACATTGAATGGATCCTCATTCTTATGCTCCAAAATGCATAATTTGATCCATCAAATAGTGGAGCTTTATTTGTAGAGAGACCTTCCTATCTATCCATGTGTGTTGCAGAGATTCACCTTCCAGTGGTCAGACTGTTCCTAAAGGAACCTCTCTCTGATACCAATTGTTGGCACACTTACTTATACTGAGAGGGGATGAATCAATATATGACTACTTTTTTCTTTTCTTATAATATTTATCAATGTATTATTTTACCAGCTATAGCAGTTAATTATGAATAAACAACCATACAATCCACATAACACAAAAATTTAACTTGGAAACCCAAATGGATAAAAACCACAAAACAATTCTTTTATAAGATCATGTAGGAACCAACCTACTGTTACAATGTTTGCAGGAACCAAGCAGCAGGAGACACCAATCCCCTCTTCTAAGCACTAACTCAACAACAATGTTTGCAGGCACCCACCTGCAGGAGACACCAATCCTCATGGTTGAGCACCAACTCAACTCTCCTTGTAGGCACAAACCTACAACTGCTATATTTGCAAGCACCAACCTCCAAGAGACACCAATCTCCTCAATCTGTTAACAATACCAATCCTTTACCTACACAAATATGTTGTTGTCTTTACTATCACGTAACTCTTTACTGGTTCACAATTTGCATGACTTCAGAATTTCGTTGGACCCTGCACCTCCCAACCACCCTTAGACGTTCATATCTTCTTCTCTTTTATTCTCTCGCATCCTCGAACCTCAAAGCCTCAACTTCTTCATATTTTCTCACCTTCATATCCACAACCCACCTCCTTTCTTACTTTCTTCAAAGATTAGAGCCTCAACCCAGTTTTTCTCACATTCACATTCTTTCACACTCCCTTTTCACTATACTCAAAAATATCTGAGCAATGTTATTTATATTGAGCATAAATTCAATGATTTGTCAACAACAACAAAAAATATTGAGCATGAGGTCAGCTCCAACGTTCAAATTTTCCTAAAAACTGGGCTATCAACAATCCTTTCTCTGTTCGCGTTACAAACCTCGACGTTCTATAGCCATTCAATCTAAAATTTGATTCGATCTCGACCATCAATTTATTTTTGTTTTGATCACGATTGATTGGGATCATTGAGGCTTGAAACACACAACGCACCCCTCAACATTCAACAGTCGTAATATTATATCCTTCATTCAATCGCAACCATCGACACTGGCCAGTGGAACACATCACATAACACTAACTCTTAACAATAGTCTGATTTGGACCTCGAATTGATCTCGACCATTAATTTTGTTCCCGTATATAGAGACTACCATGCCTATCAGCCCATTGGGCCCCCGAGCCCTTGGAAATCCAATACTCCACTAATAATCCATCAATCTTTCGGTATCCGATATCTGATATGGAACCTTGTCTTCTATGTTGATATCAAGATATCTCTCATTCATTTGATATCTAATATACTAGTATGACGTGGACTCCCTATGCATCTATTGATTGACGTGGGATTGAATTAGCATGACATGTGGCACTAATGTAGCATTGGAGCTGGCCCACTAGCCATCAACGACTCAGGTCTCCAACACTATGTTTTTACTTCAATTTTTTGGTATGTGATATGTCGATATGGAACCTCATCTATCGAGCCATGATACCAGACAATTGATCCATCGAGGTATCAACCCATTGGGTCCTTGAATCCTTCAATCATGCAACATTCTTCCAGTATCTGATATTAGCACCATGCCACTCTACATTCTAATTATCGGGCTGATGTGGCACTGACATAGCTGATGTCCTGATGCTTACGTAGCAGGTGTCATGGTGATGATGTGGCATCTGCGCTGGCCCATAGAGGTATCAGGCCACTAGGCCCTCGGGACATTAGCACTTCACATTTGATCATTTGATCTTCTGATATCCGATATGGTGGACCCCATGACATAAATTTTAACACCTTCTGCAGAGTTCCATAGCTCTTTCGCTTGCATTCAAACTTTCTTACCTCTCATTTTCATTATAAACCCTTTGAACACAAAATTTCTTGTACATGTGGGATATATCAATTTCATCAATTCTTCGATCTGGTTAATATGGCCATTGGGCACCCTCGCAGAATCCTTGCCAAAACTTAATCAGTGCTAGCTTGAGCTTCCTCTGCGCCCTCACATTCTTGTTACTAGTTATGTTGCCTCCTCCATCCGTGATCATAATTCTTCATGCTTTCTGCAACTCGAAATTCCTCCAACTTCTCTACTTCCTCTGTCTAGATCGTGGACACTTCTTTGATATGTTCTTTAACATCAATGACACACAAAAACTCAGAGATATTCATAGTCTCTCCATGTCTTTAACATCAATGCATCCATGATTGTTATAGTCCTTCATGTTTTCCTTTGACATCAATGACAACAGAATTTCCAACACACACATTATATATGCATTATTGTTTTGTTGACCATTTCATGTTTAGCATATTGTCTCTAGAGGGGCTTCCACAAAAAAGCAAAATGAACTTTGCACAAAGACACCAAGAAAACACAACAATTTTTTTTCCAAAAACACTTCCGTCCAACACTTGTTTTTTTCATCTTTCTCACTTTAGTTCATACTTGAATTTAATTGACCAACAAATATAGTTGTAAAAGCAACACATTATTGAGCCAAGTGGATGGCTTCCCAATATTTTATTTCAGCCATTGTCAATTTTAAAATACTAAGAGTTGAAACCAGGGAATCCTCATCAGAAACCCATCACATATTAGATTTCCCTTAATATTAAAAGAGTGAGCAACTTGTAGGAATTGATCTATTTTCTTGGATGCTAGTTGAAAGCACTGACTAACATATAATCAATGTGAATAATGCTCTCATTGGGTAAGTCTATTTAAACTCTCTTGGAAGAGTATCGGATCTATTCCTTTTCATGTGTGTCCTTCTCCCATTCAATCCGTATTAAGAGCCCAAAAGTGTTAATGACAAGAAGGGGTTAACTCCTTTGAATTATATGGGGTACTCTTTACTTTTAGCCACTTGATTACTTGAACCAAAAGGTTGTCGGCTCACTCTTTTCATACCTAGTATTACTTGAATGCAACAAGATAAAAGGTGTGAACCTACTCTGGAGGACCTTTAAAACAAAATGGTTGCCTTGCTTGCATGATTATCAAGATAAAAACTTTGCTAAATTGTACAATGTTAATGACTCCCCGGGTATTTTATCAATCCACCCTTTGTCTGATACTATTTTAATCTTAATTATTTCAAATATTCTCCATTGCTAGCAATAAAAATACACTTCTACTCGTCATGAAAGTGATTGTGCTATAGTGATTCATCCCCTTGGGGTTTACACCAAAAACATTGTCACCTTAAGCATTTGACATGGAAAGTGCAAGTCATGTTGCCAACACTTGTTTGTTTGCTTAAACAAGAATAAGACACTTGGTCACAAGTTGAATACATTGTTGTCCTAAATATAACAACACCCATAAATCAATTTTATTGTCTCAATTTTCCATGGAACCAAGACAAAATCGTAGGAAAATGAGTAGTTAAGTTCATTGAGTTGGTTCTAACACAAAAGACACATTTTCTTATGGTTGTCGTAGCCTATTGGCGATCTAATTTGATCTATAGGTCCGGGTCTTTTAATTCAACTCGCATTTACTTTACACATATTGCTTTATGGGTCACTTTGGGCATGTTTTCCAAGCCTAATTAAGTGAAAACAACTTGTTGTTCATGTTTTATTTCTTGTTGTTCACAAATTATAGCCTTACAAAGTCAATTGAATGTAGGTTTTATTGACTTTTTTGACATATTTTCCCACATTCATTGTTAAGGTCTTACTCTAAACTCCTTACTTTAGGCAAACTAGGAGTCAATCAATTGTTGTATGCAACCATCCTCTTTGAATAAGGCCCATTAGATAGCAGTTAACGATTATTTAATGTAAAAGGGTCCACTTTATAATGCCAACTAAGTAGTTGGTACCCATTAATGATGGGACCACAAGTAATTAGTGTTTTTCTATTGAGAATCTATTTAAAGAGAATAGGAGGTTATAGAATGTTTTAGTTGAGTATGGTTGCATTTGAAGCTTTGTTCACTGAAAGGTTGCCCCACTTTAAGAGGCAAGTGAACATTGCTTTATTTCTTCCAAATTATCACAATAAAAGGGTATATTTCACACATTTCATATTATTTGTCTCTTGTATTTGATTGTTTGCAATTATATTCTTTATATACATGGATTATGTTTCAAGTCTCGGGGTTAACGAACACTAAAAGTGACAACAAAGCTCTTTCTTGAGCCATCATGCCACCGGATTTTGGCAAAATTTTTTAAGGCTAGAGACATGCTTTGACATCTTTAAATAACATAGAGATCTTTCATTCAATAGGTAAAACTATAGTCAGGAAAGAATACATGCAGAAAATACAAGTCATCTCATCTAATTGAACACACTTGTAACCTCTATTGGCACCCCTTCAAGTAGGATCGAATTAGATAGCACATGCATACATAATTGTCTTTTGTGTAACCTTGGGTATGTTGAAATCCCTTTAGGCACACTTGAAACCAACCTTACATAAACTTGTGGCCATATTGTTGCTATAGTACATCGAGAAAAACACTTGAGGAGATCACCCTTGTGTATCGCGGTATCGGGTAGTATGGCTAAGGGTATAATTTATCCCCCTTAGTTGGTGTCATGAAAGATTCAGTTGAGTACTATTATTGGAACCCTTTGGTAGATTAGAGAGCTATAGAACTTGACACTCCTTTGTCATTGGTACCTTGTAATCCCTAGCCTCTACAATCAAACAAAAAAAATCCTACATCTTTGCATCCAAAAGGAATTTGGGAATTTTGATAGTGTAATAATATTCAATGGGGAGTGAGAAAAATAAAAGAAAAAATAAAAAAAACTCTAGGTTTCGTTGACACCATTGTGGGAGACCTATCTCAAAGATTCCTGATGTCATGTTGATCACATGGGTCTACCTCTCCAATAATGTCCCTTTTGGTGTGGACAAGATAGTACATTGTTTGCGGTATATATGAAAGACTCCTTTCAAGTCACTTATCGTATTAATATAAGTTGGGAATAACACTTCAACAAACTCTTAGGTGGTCCCATGGTCTATACCCACAACATGGCAAACACAAAGAACCAAAACCAAGACCTGCCCACTAAGTCCCAACAAATTGAAGCCAAGGTTTATGGCATTGGATATCAAGTCAAAGAGTTGTCTAGCACGATGAACAAATAAGGTAAAGTGTTGGAATGGAATTGATATGTACTTTCTTGGGTATCTGAATATCAGATCCATACATCAATCCAACCAAAGAGGAATCCCCAACAAATAAAGTGCAAGCCACTCACGTGCTCTTTTCGGATACCCCCCAGCCACACTTTCAATATCACAATTCGTGGCATTGGTTTCCAAAGGTAGACATGAACAAATTTGATGGTTATGATCCTTTGAATTGGATTACCCAAATGGAACACTATTTATATCTCCACGAGATTACAAATGACCTATAGAAACTAAAAGTGGGAGTCTTATATTTGGATTTAGAACATTGGTAATGGTGGCAATGGTATAAGAAAGCTTATGGAGGCTACATTG
>SNQJ01S0035281.1:0-19389 GCA_010110895.2 Picea sitchensis
ACATATAAGAAAAAGCATTATGTGGTTTTCTCCCGATTTGGGTTTCCACATAAAACACTGGTGTACTGTGTATGTGTATGATTGTTCATTTGTTCATTACTTATTTACTCTACAGTTATTAGATAATAATGATTCATTGATATAGCACTTGGATTGTATGGTTAAAAGCGACTAAATTGCTCTATTACTGATTCACCCCCCCCTCTCAGTAATCCAACACTATATAGTTAGAATATTTTCTCAAAGATTCGTCTGAAGAAGTATCACCAAGAATATGTGTGGTCTCTGAATCAATGCATATGCCACTCTATTTACCATACCTTTAATTTCATAAATCTCAAAATCATATTCTCTAAGTAATTCTGACCAACGCCTTTGTTGCTCGTTCAAGTCATTCTGCGTAAAATTATGTTGTAGCCCAAAGTGATATGTCTTTAGTTTGAATTTTTGTCCAATCAGATAGTGTCTCTAAAATCTCAAGGAATATACAATGGCCAATAACTCTAAATCATGTGTTGCATAGTTCTCCTCGTGCTTTCTTAATTTCCTTGAGATGTAAGCGATCACTCGACCGTCTTGCATCAATACTTTGCCTAACCCTTCCTTGGATGCATATGTGCATACCAAGAATTCCTTGTCCATGTTGGGGACTTTTAGTATCAGCGTTGTTGTCAAAAAAACCTTGAGCCTTTGAAATGCAGCCACGCATTTCTCGGTGCATAAAAACTTATTGTTTTTCTTTTGCAATTCCGTGATTAGATTTTCTATCTTCGAAAAACCTTCAACGAACCGTCAGTAATATCCTGCTAAACCCATAAATCTCCGTACTTCTTGTATGTTTTTTGGTGCAGGCAATTCCATAATAGATTCTTCTTTCCATGGATCCATCGTGATGACATTACCGAATATATCATGCCCCAAGTAATGAATATTCGATTGGTAAAAAGATCATTTCGACAGTTCCTCGTATCATTTGCTTTCTTGTAAAAACTGTAGTACTAAGCATAAATGTTCTTCATGTTCTTTTGTCATCTGAGAATATATCAATATTTCATCAATTAATACTTGAACAAACTCTTCCAAGTATTCATGGAACACCCCATTCATCAAACTCATGAATAGACCCGAGGTGTTTGCCATTCTGAAAGGTAGAACGGTAAACTCATAGTGTTCGAACCTCATCTTGAATGCGGTCTTAGGAATATCTTCCTCTTTGATTTGTAACTGGTGATATACTGATCTCAAGTCGATCTTTGAAAACATCATCGTGCCTTTCATTTGATCAAACAAATCATCTATTCTTGGCAATGGATACTGGTTCTTTATCATCACTTTGTTCAATTGACAGTAGTCAATACAAAGTCTCCACAATCCATCCTTCTTTCTTACGAAAATAACTGGCACACCCCAATGTGACACACTTGGACATATAAGTCCCAAGTCCAACAATTCCTTCAATTTCATTTTCAACTTTTGCAATTCAGGCGTTGACATATGATAAGGCATTCTTGTTATCGGTTCGGTTCCAGGATTCAAGACGATTGTAAACTCCAACTCTCTTTTAGGCGGAAAGCCTAGTAACTCTTCTGGAAACATGTCAGGAATCTCTCGTACTGCCGAAATGTTTTCTAATCCTTTCACCTCACCCCTTTTGTTTAGCGTTAAGAGTGCATATCACTTACATCCCTTGTGCATGCTCTTTTATAGTTGTAAGGAAGAAATGAACCTCAAGGACACTCCCTGGTTTCTTCCTACAATCACTCTTATCTATCCCACATCATCGATCAACTTAACCATTTTATCTTACAGTTGAGTATCACGTCATGCGATTCCAACCAGTTCATACCGATCACTATCTCATAAGATCCTAAGATCATGACATATAGGTTGGCCTTCGTTACAAAATATCCCAAGTTAATGTGACAATCTGTAACCTTTCCTCCAACCTTCTATTTGGCACTCAAAGCCATTTATACATATCTAAACTTGTCCTTCTCAACTACCTTTACCTTAATTCTCTTTATTGTTGCACTAGAAATAAATATCTTTGTAGCACCATGATCTATCAAAATACTAAAGTTATGATAGGATATCATACCTGACGTCTTGAGCATAGTGGGTTGGTGCTTGGCCTAGCAGTTATTTACCACTACATAATTCCCGTGGGCCTTGCCCAATCTCCAACTGTAGTGGGTCCTATTGATCTGGTTGCTCTGGCCTTCTCAATCAGATAGTCTTGTTGGTAATGTGGCTCTCCACATGTCTAACATCTGGTCTTCGGTCCAATACTCCTAATCCCTGAAGTAGAAGTTGTTTTGCTCCTGATGTTGTATGTTTGGTTGGTCTAGAAGGAGTATTTCCATGACTCATGTCACATAGCTCTTCCTCATCTATGAGGGCCTTCTGGACTACATCATGCAATGTCTAAGTCATTAGGATTTGTACCTTTGCACGAATGTTGAATTTAAGGTCAACACAAAAATTTTGACCTTCAACTTCTCCATGTTCAGGTGTGGGGAATACCTAAGTAGCTCCATGAATCTATCCTCATACTCTGGCACCGTATGACCACCATGTCATAAGGCGTTGAACTCATTAAATTGACGCTCAATGAATTCCTCTGACGAATACCTCTCCTTGAACCATTCCTCGAACAATTCCCATGACACGTCTTTGACGACCATGTTTATTTGAGGTAGGAGCGTCTTCCACCATAGAAGAGCACTCCCCTTAAGATGAAAGACCTCCATCTGGACTTTCATTTTGGAGGTGAAATAATGAAATATGAAGCACATCACCATGTTCTCCAACCATGCTTCAATGACTGATCCGTTTGTGGCACCCATGAACTCAGAAACTTAAATTTCTCAAGTTCCTTGAGTAGCCTACTGTTAACTACTGGAGGGCATTGTGAACCCTTATTTGGTCCAGACGTCCTACCCTCATTTGATCAAGATGACTTATCAAGCCTCCAACATCCTCTGAAAGGATCTCATCATTCCTACCATAATTCCCACATCGACTTGATCCTCCTCAGCAGTCTTCCCATTCTTATAAGGATTATATTCCTATGGCATGGATACACTCGGAGGAGGCATACCTCATCTCCCCACACCACGACATCTACTCATATGATTTCCTCTTACCATGATTGTCGCATGAAAAATTTAAATATTTATTAATGATGTGATTTTGATCATTTGTCTAACATAGTGGAAGGCTTAACGGTCCAATTTCGTAGGGTTGAACCCGCTATGATACCATATGTAACGCCCCCTCCATTACGACAACAAAGTGATGTAAAAAAGAGGTAAACATTTTTTTTTGGCATTAGGAAAGTCAAAACATAATAATAGCAATACCATCGACACATCATCATGAATAATAATAAATACACATAATCAATGCATCAACACAATAAATAATGACACCATCCAACACATCGTTGTAATTAATAGCTACACATATTCAACACATCATCATAATTTAATAACGACACAATCAACACATTAAAATAATGACGCATAATCAACACATAAACATAAAGAGCGACGCAATTTAACACATCATGATCAAATGAAGCAAAATACTAATAAATGATCAACCATGTCACTAAATAATTAAGAAATACCCACCCAACCTATCTTCCATGGTTAGGACCTCCAAGACACATAAGCAACACTCAAGTCTAGGATTCATCTGATTAATTTAGACCATTTAAGGTCTCAGGACTGACAACTGTTCTGAGGAACTAGGAAGTACATATATCCCATTAATCCAAATAAACCTCAATCCACTAGATTTATCAACCATACTTAATCATCAATTATTCATGTTGCAATGGAATAATCTACTTTTACTTAAACAATCTTCAAGCGGTATTCTAGTGCAAATGAGTAAAAGGGAAATACAATAAAGAATGACAAGACCAAAAGAGCATAAGTACAATCTTAGTCTCATGTAGTTGAATTATGCATCTTCACATTAAGGAAATATTCTAAAAATATATAAGGAATTTAAAAGCTAAAATTTCATATTCATTTATAAGAAACCATAAGAAGATCAACCTTCTTAAGGAATACATTAAATTTTAATGCTACTTGCATTATGCATCCAATTTATAAAACTAATAAACATCGATCATAAAGAGAAATCAATAAGAAGTCTACTACTTGCATATCCATTTTAAAGGACTAAGAGGTTAAATCATAAGAAGCAACATGGAAAGATTTCAAGACTACCTTACATTTCCATTGCAAGAAACTATAAGAGGTTCAAACCCATAATTAAGAATTAGATAAGATAAATTATATGCTATCTTGCATATCCATATATGGTGATAATTAAAGAAGATCAAGTTTTATTTAACAATAAAATAAAGAACCCAATGTTGACTTATAAACCCAATTTAAGAACTAAAGGAAGACCCAACAATAATATAAGAATCCAACGCCAGCTTACAATTCCATTCAAGGGTATTAAGGAAGTCCAAATCATATTTTGCCCATATGTAAGAATGCAATTGTTGTCTTAAAAAATTATTAAAGGAGTTAAGGGAAGGCCTATTGTAATAAGTAAATGATAGAATTCAACTACCCTACGTATCCATTTAAGATTTAAGAAAATCAAGTCTTATTAAACCATAAGTAAAGAACTCACATGCTAACTTATAAATATGTTTAAAAGTTTAGGAAGAAAAATCTTAATTGACCATAAATAAATAATATCCAGAGGCTAAATCAGATATCCATAGTAAGGAACAAAGAAGGATTTCCCTAATCTATCCCAGCCCCTGATCCGGTGTGTAGAAAAATCCAAATTTCTTTCCAAACCTCAATCCATCCCTTCATCCAGCACTTAATCTGGCACTAATTTCTGATATTTTAAATTAAATTCAACATGCAACAAAAACAATTTTATTAATTGCATAGCCTTAGAGACAAGGATAATAAATTTGATGCAGGGTATTTCAAGAAGTGGCAGTGAAAGGTAAGAGGTGAGTGAACATGTATATGCCAAGCCAATCAATAATTACAAAAATCCCCCTTCTTGGTGTTAACTCTACAAATGTTACCATTGTTTCAAACGTGGAAAAAACAACACAAAACAGTTAACTGGAAAATGGGCAACCAAACACGAACATGTTAAATGACACTATAATTTCAAGAGAGACATTTTTCATATGGAACTTAATCTAGCACCTAATTGGGCCCTTGATATGGCCCCTTATCCTACCATCGATCCATCCCCTGATCCAACCCTTGATCTGGCTCTTGATCTGACCCTTAATCTGAACTTTGAAACGACAAAAAATTGTGATAAATTCAAATTTAAAATTCCACGTAGTGAATAGCTTTTGGAAATGGTTAAGCCTGAAGGAAGGGACAATAAATAAACATAGAGTTACTTAGGAAGGTCAAGCTATTGCTGCATCCCCAAAAAATTTTCCACAAATTATAATACTTCGAAATCAAAATTCAGAAAAATGGGAATACACAGAACAAAAATAGCTCAATTAAATTATGGGATGATTTCCATAAGACAAAAAGGAATTTCCACAACTACAGAGTTGCAACCATTGAAAAGAATAACTAAAGAACAATTTTAGAAGCATCTACAGGTATGTGAAGCATAAAGCCCCAATTTCATTTCCGGAAAATTATCAACAAAAATCTTAAAATTTTAATCATTCAAGTGGAAATTGCTCGTAATACCCTACAGGATAGTAAATACAATTTTACAATACACCTACATTGAGCCAAGAGACTTCTATTGGGTCTATAATTTAAGCTACGAATAAACCTCCCTTCAAAATTGGTGAATGGAAAGGGATAAAATCGAAGGTCAACACAAGGAAAAGACAACACAGGTTCCCAGCATAGCATTGACAACTCTAAGATGGTTTTATAAATTCCCAAATCGTTACAAAGGAAAATATACACTGAGAGCTTATGATTTCAACAATCATAACCACAATCCATTTTTCCAACAACAATTAAATTACTCACGCAAAAAGCAACTAAGGAATTTTAGGATAGTAAGAAACCAATTAATGGAAGTTCATTATACAGGAAATCATTACTCAGAAATTGCCAAAACCCAACCTATATAAAAAGACATTCTCTAGAATGCATCATCCATTCCCTAGCCTAAATTCGCAACTATATAGACCGATAATTTAAATTAGAAATATGATATACCAAACAATTGCAGTGATCAAGAAATTCATACTCTTTGTACAATAAAATCTTAATGAAAATTCAAATCTCAATGAAAATACCATAACTGAAGACGAATAAATCTGAAGATGTTCTTCAACAAATGGCGCTCCTTCCTTTCTCACTCTTTCTAATCGTTGAGACTTCATTGGTACCTCCCAACCAATGCTAGGGGTACTCTTATTCCCTCTTATCCCCACGAACCGCAAAGGAGTCATGCACGCAAAACCAAAAAAATCCCCTAGCTTTGAGCTTGCCTCACAAGGTAGAGCCACCACTCTCTCTCAAGATGAGTATCCCAACTCTCACAAGTAAAACCAGTCAAAATTTTGTAGCATAGATTTAACCATAACCAGTGTGATCCCTTTTCCCTCTAGACCATTTTCTTTATAGGAGTTTCCTTAATGACACATCCCCCTTGCATAATTAATTCGATTTTTAATTAAATAAATTAGAATTATTTCCCCCTTACACTTGTCACCCTCTCCCCAAGTTGCACAATAAATTCCACATTTTTTTTAATTAAAGTCAATTTCCCTCACCCTTCCTAAAAGTGCTCCTTAAATCACTCC
This sequence comes from Picea sitchensis, assembly GCA_010110895.2. Classification (NCBI taxonomy): domain Eukaryota; kingdom Viridiplantae; phylum Streptophyta; class Pinopsida; order Pinales; family Pinaceae; genus Picea; species Picea sitchensis. Next base: position 6,791 of record SNQJ01S0035281.1, read on the forward strand.
TAGTTGTCTCTTTATTCCCCATATTCTCATTTAATGACTGACGCCTTACTAAATCTGAGTTGAGTTAAAATAGGATTCTTATCCTAGTTAACTAGTGGTAGCTAGACTCTAGAATCCTTTATATGCATACACATTCTTTCATGTTTATTTATTTCTTATTTTAAAATTCCATTCTAGTATTTTCTTGCACATATGTGCATTATATCAAATCTTTAAATTTATCTCACTTTTTCTTTAGATTGATTTATCTCTAATATTTTATTTTATTTAAAATTTTATTTTAGTCCCCTAACTAAACTTTGATTTGTCTCTATCTTAGAATAGGGTTAGACTTTTATGGGGATTTATAATTAATAAATCACTCGTTAATTAATTATTTTAAATCTGACAATGTCAAATCAATTTATTGTTTCTAGGCCACCTGGATTCATTGACTCGAGTTTTTAAATTACGCGATGTTCCCTTCAATACGCACTACCATGCTTCAAGGGTGCCACTCACCTTTTGACTGGTGTTGGTAGTTTGTACAACCCTTGGACTCAACACTCCACTCGGTTGACCTTGTGAGAAACTAAGGGCTTCTAAGGAATAAGGACCCCACCTTATTTCACGCCCCTAAGAAATCTTCATGAGCGATTGTCTGAGTCTTCCCTCATGACATCATGGACCTCTGAAACTAGGTAATCATTAACCTACAATTTGAGCCATGATGAGAGTGATAGTAGGATGTGACAGGGATGTTGCCATACCTCTCCCTCAATATATGGTCTATGTGCATGGCCCCTTTACTCATTATTTGAGTCAGATAAGCAAGCATTCGTCAGCCTACATCCATCAACGAAACACCATCAATGATCCATATATAAAATCATACTATAATCGATCATATGTCACATATGCACAAATTAAATACTCAAACCAATACAATCCACTCCCTGACTCAATTCAGAGTCCAAGGAGGCCCATTGATGCCCTAGGCATCCATACTCTGTCAAGTGTTTTGCACACTCAGGTAAACTTGTCAATAACATCTGTTAATACATATATATCAAATACAATTATATCACAACCATTAACATCATCATAAAAATCCATAAGAGAAACAATAACCATGTACTATAACCAGATCACTTGCACGCAAGTTTTCTCAAAGAATAAGTCGATAACATGTGCTCACAAGAGCGGGATGTTACAATATTCTATTTTTTTATGATGTACATGAATACATACATGTGTGTGTGTGTGTGTGTGTGTGTGTGTGTGTTTACATTGCTACAAAATTTAATGTATGCTACATAATTTGTATGTATGTTACAGAATTGAAATTTACTATATATAGGAGTGTATTTCTATATCTATATATTTACAATATGTCTATATATTTTATACAATGGAAGAAAGAAACGAATATCTGATATTTTCAATGAAATAGTTTAGAACCAAGATTCTGCAGTTAAATGAAATATAAAGACACATATAAAGCAGAACATGAGAACACCCTTGTAATTAGAAAGGAGACTACAAAACTAAAACAATTAGGGGATATTTGATATATTAATATGTTTCCTCAATGTGCAAGCCCTAAATCTATTAAGGTCATGAGAACTTGATAATCCATCTTAAGTGAAAGGGAGATATTGTAAATGATACTCTAAAGTCATGTTCATCCAAGTATATGTGAGAATAATACATGAGAATTTTCTTTGCTCTGGAAAAGGAAATTTAAGACATTGAATTATAGTTTTATACATATATGGCACCAGGTGTATAGAGCATGGATGCAAGTTGGATAACACACACACACATAAAAGAAAATACAAAATTCTAAAGTACAGACAGGAGCCCGAGTATTTTTTTCGAGTAAGTTCCATGAGAGATCTTACATAATCAGAAAAATGAAATATTATTCATGCCTAGAAATGTCAAGAGTGTTTATTATATAAAGGATTCTAGTAAATTTTTAGTCAACTAAAGGGACAAACACTTATAAGATTTTTTTACAAAAAAGAAAACAGGAAGAGTTGACATTAATAAGTGGTGATAATTTATAGCTAATGTAATTTATAGCTAATTAAATTAGAATACAGGAAGAGTTGACATTAATAAGTGGTGATAATTTTATAGCTCATGTTTTAAGGACATATCTAATTATGCATTGTCAATATAAGATTTGATGAAGAACAGTTCCTTATTTACAACCTAAACAAAAAACAAAACAAAAAATATACGGTATTTTGGGTCTGTTACAGTACGTGATGGACAAACCAACAAAATGGGAAGACTACTTACATTGTAACATACCGTTCTACTGAGCACACTTTTATTAACTTATTCTTTGAGGACACTTGTGTGCAAGTGATCCGGTTATGGTACATTATGACTTCGTTTCGGTTATGGGTTATATATGATATTGATGATGTATTGTGACTTATTGTTATTTTGGTGTATATATATTGGCAGATGTTATTGACGAGTTTTCCTCAGTCTACAGGAAACATGACAAGTTATGGATGTTGATGGCATCAATGGAATTCCTTGGACTCCAGATTGAGTCAGGGAGTGGATTGTATTTGTTTGAGTATTTCATTTTATGCACATGTGACCTATGATTGATTACAATATGATTTATGTATATGGATTAATGACATTGTTTTTGTTAGTGGATGCAGGCTTGACGATGCTTTCTAATCTGACTCAAATAAGGAGTAAATGGGCCATGCACATAAACCAGACATTTGGGGGAGAGGTGTGGCAGCGTCCCTGTCATAGCCTACTAGCACTCCCGTCGTGGTATGAATTGTACGTTAACAATTACCTAGTTTGAGAGTTCCAAGATGTTGTAAGGGAAGACTAATAAATTCACTCACAAATATGTCTAAGGGGCGTGCAATAAGGAATAATCCTTATTCCTTAGAATCCTTTAGTCTCTCACAAGGTCGATCGAATGGAGTGTTGAATCCAAGGGGTGGACAAACTTCCAAAACCAGTCAAAGGTGAGTGGCACCCTTGGAACACGTAGGTCTGTCTTGAAGGGAACGTCGTTTAATTAAAAACTTGAGTCAATAAATCTAGGTGGCCTAGAAAACATTGAAATGGTTAGACCTCATTAGAATAAAATAATTAATTAAACAGTAAATTATTAATTATAAAGCCTAATAAAATTATAAGCCTAAGTATAAGAGTAAGTCTAAGTCTAAAATTTGAATAAATGACTAAATGAACTATGGCATAAGTTAAAATATTTGAGATAAATTCAAACTCTAGAAAAATGTGGAATAAAATTTAAAGGGTGGACAAAATGCACATGTGTGCGTGAAATTAATAAAAATGATTTTTAAAATAGAATTAAATAAGTGTTGGCCCTTGACCAAGTTTTGAGGAACACTTGGTCATAATTGACCATTTTTGGGACTTCGATAACCTGTCAAGGACAAAGTGCAAAGCGAAGAGGAAATTGCAGAAGCTAGGCCCCTTTTGGGTCCTTTTTGGGTTTTTGAAAATATGTAATGGGAAAGGGATGTTGGTCTGTGGGTTTACCCACGCTTAGGCCCACTTTTGTAATATATAAATAGAAGGATAGGCAATGTAAGAAGTAGTAGATGTGATTGCTTAGTGAAATTTATAGTCCATCTATGTGATATTGAATAAGTGTTATGTGTGAACTGTGTAAGGCTTGCAAGGTTAAGTGCAAGTTACTGTGAGGTTGCTATAGAAAGCTAAGTGTTGTAACGCAAGGAAGAAGGATCTAGCGAGCTACACAAATCTTATGTCCTATGTGAAGAAGGGTTTTGGAGGCTTTGTGCTTGTAACAGATTGAAGACAATAATAAAGAAGAAGATCTTGTGGACATAGCCCCGGGGTGGGGGGTGAACCACGTAAATCTATGTGTTATGCTCTGTGTTGTGATCCAATGTGTTTATCTTTTTCTATGCTATGTTCTTTGATATATCCACGTATGCTCTGTTCTTATTAGATATATATGATTGTTAGATGTGTATGAGGATGCTTAGTGTTGATCTACTATATCTAATCTGGGTTACTATGGTTAAGTGATAAAATACTATAGATCTGAGTGTACACCACGAAGCTATGTGTTGTATGCGAAGTATAATAAGGGTGGAATATTGATGAATGATCAGTGCTAAGTGCTCTATTAATTATATAATCACATATCTGTGTCCCAGCCAAGGTTGCAAACACCTGAGTCTTACAACCACCCCTGCCTCTACCTCGGGTGAGACTTCATTTGCTTCGCAGGTGTTACCAAAAGGGACGGTAGTTAGGGCTTTTTTGGTGCGCTCTTGAGTGTTGGGAACTGAGGAAGAAGAAACTTTGTGCAAAAGAAAGCTTTGTACGTAGATATGTTGCCCTAGTGCACAGCTCTTTACTCGACCTGTGAAGCTTTGTGCCAGGAATAAGTTTAGATCTGAAGAGAGGAAGATCAGATCTAAAGAAAAGAAGTGATATATGAATGCTTTATGCTCTAAGAAAAGTAAAAGTGGAAATTTCTGAAAGAAAGAGGTCAGGTATGCAGAAAAGAGGTAAGATATGTAAGATCTATGCTCTAATAAAGGCAAGAATAGTTAAAAGTTCTTAGATTTGGAAGCTTTGTTCTCTATAGAAGTAAGATAAGTGATTTTTTTATTTTTCTTTTGTTTGTAAAGCATGGATCTAGGTATGTTTGATAGATTTTGTCCTAGCTTAAAACCTAGGGCATTTATATATGAAATAAAGTTTGATATGAATAGATCTGATAATTATAATGATAGATATGTTATACCTATGCATAGAAAGAATGTTTGGACTAACAAATGGATGCAGGATCGTAGAAAGAATTTTTTGCAGGATAGTTATCACGATTCTAGTGCGTAGTACATAAGAGGTTGGGAATCATTTAAAAGAAAGAGAGGATTAATCCTATGTTACAGTTGCAGAAAACCAGGCCTTATAACTAAGGAATGCCCTGGTAGAAGACCTAGTTGTCTCTGTTGCAAATCTATGGACCATGAGGTATTGGATTGCCCTAGAATGATCACTAATCTTGAAAGGATAAATCTAAATCAAGAGGACCATAAGGAAGATCCAGAAAAGAAGAAACCCAACAAGAATCAGAGAAAGTATTAATACAGATGAAAGAAACCTTGAAGGAACATAAATATGTCCGATTATCAGAGATCTTCAAAGAAAAGGAGAAAGTTGAAGAAAGAATAGGGGACTTCGACATTGACTATATTCTTGATGAAGAAACACAAGTGAACATTATGCCAGAAATAAATTGGGAAGCTATAGGGAAGCCTGCCATGATTCCTTCATTGGGAGGAATAGGACTATTCAGAGGAAAATTGATGATGTTATGTGGAAAACTCGCTCAAATACCTATGACAGTCAATGGAACTTCGACAGAAGAAAATTTTGAGATTATCAAATTCATTGAGGAAAGCGCCTCGTTTACTATGCTACTCAGAAAACCTTGGATTGAAAGAGATCAAGCCATAAAGAAGGAATAAGAAGAGGTTTTAGAACAGCAGAGACAAGAGTTAAAAGATTTCATGGCTAAAAGGATCGCACAGTTGATAGAAGAACAGGAGAACTGCTTGAAGCCATATGACACTAGAAGCCCAGACACTGAGGCCAAAGCTACACAAAAGGATGAAATTTCTACCCCAGAAAAAGAAGAAGTGATATACCTAAACCCTAGGAGAGAATATCACTAGCACGAAGTGACTATGCCCAAGGAAAATAAGAATCAAAATGGGAAGAGAATCACCAAGACGAAGTTCACTGGAAAGAAGGCTAGAAAKCTAAGTAAGAAGAAGGCTAAGATTGAAAAATTACAGAAGATCCCAGAGGGTACCTCGCAGCAAGACACTTTGCATAATTGGAGCTTCGTCGGGATATCTGAACAGCGGCATATGCCACTTCGCCAAGATGAAGTAATATAGCCGTTGGAAGCCAATATAACCGTTCAACTGGCATTTCGAGCATGTCAGAAATAATTTATGTCTCACCACTAGACCATTAGACCGTTCCATAACGGACAGAACATAAGTTAATGCAGCCTCATACCCATTGCAAGCAGACCGTTGCTAAGCTTCCCTACTTAGTCCGTCACGCCATGCACCGAGAATACTTTTTTCTAAGTGAGAATTTGAGCCCGAAATCTGAGATTACTTCACCCTATGATCATTGCCTTGTTCCCATACCATTCACTATAGTCCTTGAATTCATTTTCACACCCAAGCTAGTTGACCCGAGCTTGTATGTCGGACGAGCTCAGCACTGTTGAGAAAGTAGTTGAAGAAGTTTTGATTGACTCAATGACTAAGAGAGTCATGTCGGAGTGAGGATTATCTACAGGAGTCCAAGCATCATCAATGAGAGGACTCCAGGACTCCCCTTCCACTACTCGTGTTGATCCATCCCGGTCGACCAATGAGAAATGGACCAAGCACAGGGATGACATCACAAATGTCAAGCTTATCCCACACATTCTACCTACTTACTTACCACCTCTAAGTGGTGCCATCAACCGTGACAGTGTACCGTGAGACTTCAAGTACACTTTGATCACCGTGTACCTTCCAAAAGGGGTGCACGCAATTCGTGCTAACCAGGATAAGCTCGCAGCACTGAAATTTAGTGATTTTAACCTTGGAGATCATAAAGTTTACAGCATGTTAGCCCCACATAAGTACTTAACCAGGACCAAAGGAAATAATTCTAAGATTGTCCCACAATCATCGACCCAAAACCTCACGTAGTCCACACTGCTTAATGTAATGAATATCCCACACTTCGGTAGACACCAAGAAGTCAACGCATGCATCAAGTTGCTACTGTCATGCTACCACAGAGGATACTTATGGTTGGACCGTCGCATCACTGTGGATCTGACCTTGATCAATCGGATCACAAGACTTAGTATGCAAGGCCCTGGCCCACATGAGTTTTACCCTGGAAAGACCTCAGACCGAGCACTAGTGCAGAAGATAAAATAAACTTATGGTGATGTCGATAAAGGCATGCGAGGCTATAAGGTAGCCTCTATCCAGAGTGGTGTAGTGCACCTTGCATGTCAGCTAATCGCAGGCAAGCTAGTTCGCAATAACAAACCAACACAAGTGACTAGATTTGTAGTTGACCTCATAAGGAAGTGCGTTGAGGGACTACAAATGAACTGGGTGCAGTACCTTGTAAACTAGTTAGAGCTTGATTGCAGAGAAGTGCAATACCAAGGGTATGAGTTCCACTTTAGTTGGTTGCTCATACTAATCGCTTTCATCGCCTGGGAGATACCAGAAGGTGCCACTTTTACGAAGATTGAACCTTTCGAACCACTAACCGTGAAGTTATGTACGTTGTGGTACTCCAGCGACATGAACAAGAAGTGGCAGTCTAATGTTGTCTTCCACACCTATTACAACCAATTGAAGAATGCAATCCAGTCTACACCACGCGCCTCACCCCAAACACACTTCACAGGTTTAGACCTTTGATAAAATTCAACACGGACTGCCACTTCACCTATATCACAGCACGCATTGATGAGCACAAATAGAAGCTCAGTCATACTACAAGTTGACAGAAGAAGACTTGGATCAGATTACCAAGGAATGATCAGCAGACCTCCTTGTTGCAGTAGACCCCGCAAAAATTTCTGATGTGGATATCCCTAAAGCTATGCCAGATACACCTGGACCAAGAAAGACTAAGAAGGATGATGAAGCTCAAGATGTCCATAGCACATCCATGAAGACTACTTCGATATCACCTGCACAGGGAGGTGATGGTGAAGAACTAGGTAGCACATAAGTTGAGAAAAACAAAGGAAAAGTTACTCCGCCTAGAGAGGAGGAGGATCCTTTTAAGAAAAAGAAGATTACCCTACCAAAGCCCTCATCCCGAAAGAAAAATAAGGCCACCCGGACTACGTTTAAGACTACCCTCACACCGGACGACTTCGACTTCTTAGTCGCTGCACTAAATGATGCTTCACTAGAGATCGCAGAAAAGCAAGAAGTGAAGCAGGAGGAACGTTGTTTAATTAAAAACTTGAGTCAATAAATCTAGGTGGCCTAGAAAACATTGAAATGGTTAGACCTCATTAGAATAAAATAATAAATTAAACAGTAAATTATTAATTATAAAGCCTAATAAAATTATAAGCCTAATTCTAAGAGTAAGTCTAAGTCTAAAATTTGAATAAATGACTAAATGAACTATGGCATAAGTTAAAATATTTGAGATAAATTCAAACTCTAGAAAAATGTGGAATAAAATTTAAAGGGTGGACCAAATGCACGTGTGTGCATGAAATTAATAAAAATGATTTTTAAAATAGAATTAAATAATTGTTGGCCCTTGACCAAGTTTTGAGGAACACTTGGTCATAATTGACCGTTTTTGGGACTTCGATAGCCTGTCGAAGACAAAGCGCAAAGTGAAGCAGAAATTGCGTAAGCTAGGCCCCTTTTGGGTCCTTTTTGGGTTTTTGGGAATATGTAATGGGAAAGGGATGTCGGCCCATGGGTTTACCCACGCTTAGGCCCACTTTTGTAATATATAAATAGAAGGATAGGCAATGTAAGAAGTAGTAGATGTGATTTCTTAGTGCAATTGATAGTGCATCTATGTGATGTTGAATAAGTGCTCTGTGCGAAATGTGTAAGGCTTGCAAGGTTAAGTGCAAGTTACTGTGAGGTTGCTATAGAAAGCTAAGTGTTGTAACGCAAGGAAGAAGGATCTAGTGAGTTGTGAAGATCTTTTGTCTTATGAAAATAAGGGTTTTGGAGGTTTTGTGCTTGTAACAGATTGAAGACGATAATAAAGAAGAATATATTGTGGACTTAGCCCCAGGGTGGGGGGTGAACCACGTAAATCTGTGTGTTATTCTCTGTGTTGTGATCCAATGTGTTTATCTTTTCTTATGCTATGTGCTTTGATATATCCACTTGTGCTTTGTACTTCTTAGATATATATGATTGTTAGATGTGTATGAGGATGATTAGTGTCGATCTACTAGATCTGATCTGGGTTACTATGGTTAGTGTTTAAATAATGTAGATCTGAGTGTACACCATGAAGCTCTGTACTGTCTGCGAAGTATAATAAGGGTTTAATATTGATGAATGATTGATGCTAAGTTCTCTATTAATGATATAATCACATATATGTGTCCTAGCTAAGGTTGCAGACACCTGATTCTTGCAACCACCCCTACCTCTACCTCGGGTGAGACTTCATCTGCTTCGCAAGTGTTTCCAAAAGGGCCAGTAGTTAGGGGTTTGTTGGTGTGCTCTTGAGCATTGAACCCTGGGTCTACCCCTGTTCCAACAATAATAAATTGAGAGAATAGGTATATACATATAATAGTATATTAAGTTAAGCTACCACTAAGTCTAACTAAAAGAAGACTCCTAATCCAACTCTAACTAAGATCTAGTTAGGAAACACTCATTAAATGAGAATTTGGGGAACAAAGGGACAACTAAGAGAGAAAATAGGAACACATTGGGGAATGTGAGGGAAATTGGTTTTCTAAACAAAATAAAAATGGTAATTACTTGTGCAACTTGGGGAGAGAGTGACAAGTGTGTGGGTCGTGAATAATCATAATTAATTTAAATATATATATATATATATATATATATATATATATATATATATATTAGTGCATGAGGGTAGGTGTCAGTGAGAAACTTTCTATAAAACCAATGGTTTAGAAGGGAAAGGGATCTCACTTTTGATGGTACTTTTATGCTACCAAAAAAAAATTGGACTTTGTTTTACTTGTGAGAGTTTGGGGATTCAAGCTTGTAACATCCCCTCCATTACAACAACGAATAGCGATGTACAATAGGTAAATATATATATATACATTCACATTAGGATATTAGAATCGTCACAACCCAATTAATAACATCTCAAGTGACACATCATCGTAATTAATAACAACACATAATCAATGCATTAACATAATTAATAGCGACACATCATCATAATAAACAACAGCACAAATCAACACATCATCATAATTAATAGTTTCACAAAATAAACACATCATCATAATGAACAACGACACAAATCAACACATCATGATCAACTGAAGCAAATTACTAATAAATGATCAACCATGTCACTGAATATTAAAAAGAATTACCCTCCCAACCTATCTTGCACGGTTAGGACCTCCAAGACACTTAATCAACGCTCAATTCCATGATTCATGTGATTGATTTTGACCATTTAAGGTCTCAGGACTAGCGATTGTTCCAAGGAACAAGGAGGTATCTAAAACCCTTAACCAACCTCTATCCTAAACATCAAGACTAGATTCTAATAGTAAAGCAGGGAATCATGCGTCATTAAACTTGTCAATAAATAGCATGTACACAATAATGTTGCATCTACACAAAAAGGAACAAGGACAATAGGTTAATAACTACATTATTTCTATGCTATTTTAGAACTTTTAACTAGTAGCACAACATAATAAACAAGTGTCATAAGAATCTGTCATTTTCATGGATGTGCAAGAATAATCTACCTTAATTAATCAACTTCAAGCAACAATTAAGTGCAAATGGGTATGAGGATAATACATAAGGTTAGATAAGAACCGCATGAGTGAGAATACAATATTCTAACTTCCTCCATTATAACATGAGTCCTTAAACACATTAATTCACAAAAAGATCTTATTCCAAGTCTTGCAATCTAATAAATAATTTACAATTAGTATTGGAACATGTCTAATTAATAATATCCATCTTGCTCAACTTAACCCTTACACCTATACCAATTACAAGTTACCTTAGTAAACAACTAAATCCCTTAACATGGAGATCTAGAAATTCATGACATTTCTCCCTCATTTAATTCAAGCGAGAATTACTATAATTTCAAAACCTTAGTCACACCTTTAAAGGTTCCCTTCAATTCTACTAGGCTAGTGTGGCGACAAATCTTACTAAGAAAATTATAAATATTTGTACACCTCAACAACAATTAATTTTTTCAGATCTAACTTTATGCACAACTTAAAATAAAAGAAATATGATAATGGATTATTATTATTAGATAAATAAATACTATACATAATCAATTCCATCAAAAATAAAACCCGGTATGTTGTAATATGTAACTAACACTTATAAGTTTCCTAAGGAAAACCTCCACTTTAGTTTTAAGGAATTAAAATTTTCATCTACAACTTCCATAATATAATTCAATATAAGGAGATTCAAAATCAAATCAGTTCTAAGGTGGACCAATAACTAGATTAAACCACTAAAAATAAATGAGGTGGGGACTCTTGATCAAAACTCTGAGTCCCTTTCAAAGAAGTCAACCTCCAAACAACTATCACAACGAAGGGGAAGAGTTAATTGTTAAGTTTTAAGGAAACAGTCTGTGAGTTTTTCTGCAGGTACACATAATTTCTCGAGGCGATAAATAAGATCATGCCACAAGTGGAAGTCATAGAAGTTTTGTAAGAAATCCATCCTTCCATTTCAGCATTCACTTAAGAAAAGGTTCCCTTGAACCCTCAAGAGGTGGATATAACTAAGAGGACTTACTTGGACAAGGCCTTTTGAGTACTTAAAGGAAGAAGGACAGTGGGGGGAGGAATGTTGGCAACACATGCTTATTATGTGTGTCTTGGAAAACCTTATGTTAACCGATGGCTTCGGGTCAGTTTGGGAACGAAGATCTTAAGGAGGCTTTTGAAAATGTTATCTTCTTTCAAACTTTAAGGTTGGATTTTTCCATATCCCATCCGATGTAGAAATGGAATGCTCGCTCAATGGAATCAGAACTATTAATCACTCTTTATTTGGGACTGTAACTCTAGGGATGTTGTGAACCTGTATATTTATTTGACAGGTTCTTAAACTCCCCTTGCTTCCATTCGGTAAAATGTGAGTTCCTTGGATTGGTAGATCAACTGGGTAGTAAACTGCAGTAAACTAATGAATTTACTAGCTTGAATCATAAAAAGGTTCTCGATCTAAATCCCCAACCGTACCTGGAACTGGTGTGGATGCTAAACTAACTGGATCGATTGGGACTGAATCTTCTCGAGAAACTACTCAATCTGTACTTGGATCAGGAACCGAGTGAAGAGATACCGCGGGTGAAAATAAAATAGGTGCAGGACTGCCATCAAAGTGGAAGCAAAAGGAAATTATTAAGTCTTAGGCTTGGATCGATGGCATACATATCTGGATGTTTGGGCTTGATTCCTAAAGGCAGTGAAAGGATTCTGAAATTATTAGGGTTGCAATTTCATTGACAACAACTAACAGTCAAGGGAACAACTTGGATTCTGAACTTCAGTTGGCCATCCCACAAGGAATAAATCGTTCCAGCGATATACATAATATAACCCACACAGATTTCATTGAACTCTAGTCTAGACTAGAGATATCACAAAATTTCTTTCTAAGGGTTCGACTAAATGCAAAGGATAAGTGTAACATCCCTCTCTTGTGCGTGTTAATGTTTTATGTTGATATTATAGTTCTTTGCATTTCATAAGATAAGAGCATAATATAAACAAGATCACTGAGAAATACACATCCACAATAGACACAGCA
>SNQJ01S0035281.1:25832-45367 GCA_010110895.2 Picea sitchensis
ACAATTACCGACATGGTTAATCCTCAATGGGGATTAACCTAATAATAAAAATAATAATAATGACATGATTAATCCACAATGGGGATTTAATCCAATAACAAAATAATAAGAATGCTCTTCGCAGTTACATTATTTCAACAGTGCGCACATTATTTGTCTTATTCTTTGAGGACACTTGTGTGCAAGTTATCTGGTTCATTGTATGATTTTCTTCTTTGCTTATGGATTTCGATGATGATGCTTATGGATTATGATGTTATGTTATTTGATTATCTATGTATAGACATGTGATATTGAGTGATTTCTCCTGAGTGTGAAAGAACTTGATAGATTGAGGATGTCGATGGAATCGGTGGACCTCCTTGGACTCTGGATCGAGTCAGGGAGTGGACTATATATGGTTTGGGTACTTTTGTTTATGTCTATGTGACATATGATCGGGTATATTATGATGTTGTTTATGGATCGTTGACATGTTTTGTTGATGAATGCACGCTGACAATTTATTTCTATCGGACTCACATTAGGATTAAAGGGGCCATGCACAACAACCAGGTATTGAGGGAGAGGTGAGCCAGCAACCCTGCCAAAACCTACTAGAACTCCCACCATGTCTCGAATTGTAGGTTAATGATTACCTAGTTTGATAGATCCATGATGTCGTGAGGGAATACTAAGATAGTCGCTCACAAATATTCTAAGGGGTGCACAATAAGGCAGGGTCTGTATTCATTAGAGGCCCTTAGTATCCCACAAGTTCTCCTGATGGAGTATTGACTCCAAGGGTTTTACAACTAGAAAAATCATCCAAAGCCGTGTGGCACCCTTGGATCACGTAGTCTGTCTTGAAGGGCACGTCGCATAAGTAAAACATGAACAAAGGCATGTGGCACCCTTGGAGCACATAGTGCATACTGAAGGGCATGTCACATAAGTAAAACATGAACAAAGGCGAGTGGCACCCTTGGAGCACGTAGTGTGTCTTGAAGGGCACGCCACAATTTTAATAAAGGTGAGTCAATGAACCTAATTACCTAGAAAACAATATTTTGTTTTAACATGGTCAGCCTTAAAATAAATGTTAAATGAGTAATTTTTTATTAATTATAAATTTCCCTTAAAAATTATAAGCCTAGTTGAAAATTAAGCCTAGGTCTAATTAGGGTAAGAAGACAAAAGAAAAACTAAATAATCAATTAATAAAAGGAGGATGAACAAAAAGAAAGTTAAGAATTTAAAAGAGAAATACTTTATCTAAGGATTTAATTATTGATTATGTTCAAGACATGTTAAATTGAAACTTAAACAATAAGGGAAATGAATGTAAAAAGAAATGTGGAAACATAGAAAGGAATCTAGTCTAGTCTAACTAAAGAACTTTTCTAATTAAAAAACAAATAAGTTTTAGAAAGGCGTCAGTCATTAAATGGAAATAGAGGGAATAAAGGGACTTCAAGGAGAATTTTTATGAGCACTTTTAGGATGGGTGAGGGAAATTGACATTTAATTAAATTAAATAAATGAATTTCTTGTGCGACTAAGGGATCGAGTGACAAGTGTACAGGGGAGAATATTTCCTAATTAAATTTTAATAAAATGAATTAAGCATGCAAATGGAAAGAGACACTGAGAAGAACTCTATAAAAGTAATGGCTGAGAGAAGGATTGGAGCATGTCTGGTATGCGTAAAGTTATGCTGCTGGAATTTATTTGACTGATTTTTCTTATGGGAGTTGAGATATCCAGTTCGAAAAGAGAGTGATAGCTCGACCTTGCGAGGAAATCTGGGAGATAGATTTTTCTCTGGTTTTGTGTGTATGGCCCCTTTACGACTCGGGGGGATATGAGAGAAGAAGAGTACCCCTCGCATTGGCTGGGAGGTACTGGTGATGTAAATGTGTTGAAATTGCACAGAGTAGATCTAGCTAGAAAATACTACACACATTTGTAGAGAGAAATTGAGAAAGAAGAAGGAGAGAAAGAATAGAAGAATTTTCATTAACCGTAATGAATAATCAATAATTTACACATGATATACTATTTATAACTCAATGAATGTGCACTGGAGGAGAACCAATGCGTCATAGTGGTGGTCTAGAGTGATCTGGAAACACACAAACAGTTACAGGAGTGAAATGCCACCTAGTCTAGTCTCTCAGGCAGTTACAGGAGTGAGTTGCCACCTAGCTGAGTTAACTAGTCAACTAGTCTTCAGTTAACTGAATGAATAGAGTTTAGTGAGGAGTAGATCAAGGAATCAAGGATACTGCGCTAGTATAGTGATAATCCCAAGGAAATTGTAGATTATCATGGTGATGATCCGAATGTTGCATGGTGACAAAACCAATGCAGCATCTAGACTCAACTCAACTAGTCACACTGAAGTGTCAACTGAAAGAGAACATTCTCCAAGTGGAATATTCCCCCCTAAAATATAGGAAACTTGATAATGACTAATTATGACTAATAAACAAGTAAATACCTTAGAAAAAATAAATCCTAGGTGTGTGTGAAGTAACTCCAACACCCCCCCCTAAACATCACTATGGTGAAAATAAATAATGGGTACCAACAACGAGACCATGTTAGGTACCCAAATACAAAAGATACACTGAAATAAAGTGAGTAAAGAGGGAAAACCTCATGGGAAAAACCCCCCCTCAAGGTACAATGTATGTAAAAATAATAACTACAGTTGCTAGGCAACTATGTCCTTCACTCCAAGATGACTTCGCAAAGAATGGAACTTCTACTTGGTGAAGGTCTTGGTGAATATGTTTGTCATATGTTCTACTGAAGGAAAAAAATGTAGGTCGATGATCCCCTCGTGTACTAAGTCCCGGATGTTGTGCATGTGTATCTCAATGTGATTCATCCATTGCCTCTGAACTGGATCTCTGCAAAACTTTGGAGTGCTCTAGTTGTCACACCAAATGAGGATCGACCGGTGAAACTGAATGCCCAACTCAGTGAGAAAATGGTGTAGCCCCATAGCCTAAATAGTTATGTTAACTACCCCTCTGTACTCTGCCTCGACTAAAGATAAAGAAATGACATCTTGCTTGTTTCTCGACCAACCAATAGACCTGGAACCGATATAGAGTGAGTAAGCATATGTGGACTTGTGATCAGTCTTATCGCCATCCCAGTCAGAATCAGTAAACCTGATGAGATCTAAGGTAGAGTCTATTGCATAATGAATCCCAAAGGTGATGGTTCCCTATACGTATCGAACGATATGCTTTGCAGCCTTCCAATGTATCTCATGCGGCTCCTGCATGAACATGGAAATTGTGCCAACTGCATAGGAGAGGTATGGTCTGGAGTGTGTGAGATACAACAAGCTCCCCACTAGTTTTTTGTACAGTGTGTTGTCAACCAGTGGAGTCTCTCTGCCATCCTAAAGTTTGACTCCTGATAGGAAATGAGTCGGATCAGACTTGCATTCTGTCATGTGAAATCTCTCAAGGAGATCTCATGCATACTTGGCCTGAGACAGTTTGATACTTGATGCATCCTAACTGATCTCAACTCCAAGGAATAAGTGTAGCGGACCCATGTTCATCATCAAAAACCTGTCATGTATAATCCTCTTAACTGCAACAATTGTTGAAGTCGAGAAATCGATGATCAACAAATCATCAACATATAGAACTAATATTAGAAATGAAACAGTCGTCCTGAGCATGTAGACATTCAGGTATGATTTACAATGTACAAAGTTCTGTGACAAGAGGTAGGATTCCATCTTGGCATACCATGCCCTCAGAGCCTACTTGAGGCTATAAAGGGACTTCTTCAGTCGACAGACCAAATATGAGTCCTACATAAATCCATGGGGATGCTTCATATAGATCTCCTCATGGATATCACCATGAAGAAATGCATTATTCGCATCCATATGATTGACTTCCCATCCCTTGGTTTCCACAATGGCAAGTGAAAATAGTATGGAATCCATCTTCTCTACTGGAGCGAAGGTCTCATCATAGTCAATACCATGCACCTATTGAAAGCCTTTGGAAACAAGCCTGGATTTGTATATGCTAATCTATCCATCTGCTGCACTCTTGGTCTTATAGACCCATATGCATCTGACAAGTTTCCTCCCAGAAGGAAGGGGAACAAGATCTCAATTCTAGTTCTCGAGAAGGGAGTTGTACTCCTCCTACATGGAAGATTCCCAAAATCTATTTCCAACAACCTCACCATAAGACTATGGATCTGAACATTTAACCAATAAAATATGCCTGGAGGGCAATGGTTCAATGGAAGTGAGTGCAATAGGAGGCTCATCGAAATCAGATCGAGTCTTCCAAGTATCGACTGGATCACCAATGAGATCCCCCGCATCCTAAAGAGTAGTTTGTTCCCACTTGGGCCTCTGCTCTAGCTCTGCAACTACATATGGATTCTCTGAATTTGCATCTAACTATATTGAATCTAAATCTAAATCATATGATTCCTCTCAATCATAACTCTCATCTGAAGAAGAATCGGTATGTGAATTCTCATCATCTCGAACAGGTGGAAGAATGAAGGTGTCTGCATGCGACTGTTGAGGTACATGTGAGAAAATTTCCTTGAATTGGACACTACGCTCAATGATGAGTCGGTCCGAGAAAAGATCAATAAGCCTATATCCCTTCAGATCGTCGAGTTATCCAAAAAAAATACACTCAGTGATCTATGGATCAAGTTCCTTCCTCTTTTCAGAGGGAATCTTGGCCCATGCACGTGAACCAAAAATGAGAAAGTGGACCACTTTCGATTTGAGGTCGCTCCAAGCCTCATAGGGGGTCTTATCCTTGACAGATATATGGGGATATATGTTTTGGATGTATGTTGCACAATTAAGTTCTTCGGCCCATAGTTTTTGTGGTAGTGACATTGCATGTAACATGCAAGATGCCATCTCCTTTAGAGATTTGTTTTTCCGCTCAACAACTCTATTTTGCTGCGAAGTATAGGAAACTTTGTGCTACAATTGAATCCATGCCTTATGGAAAATATTATGGATCTCATGATTTACATATTCTCCCCCATTATCAGTTCGGAGGACTTTGATCTTCTTTCTGGATTGTGTCTCAACCAGAGCTTTGAAATCTTTGAGGTGTTGAAAGACCTCATATTTTTGCCTGATAAAGTAAATCCATGTAAAACATGAGAAATCATCAACAAAAATGAGAACAAACCTTGATTTGTTGATATATGGATGCATAAAAGGACCCATAATGTCACTGTGGATCATATCTAAAGGCGTGGAAGCTCTCTGAGACTTTTCTTTGTCGAATTTCTCTTGAGGGTTTTTTCTGAGAAAACACCCCTCACACACTCCCTTGGAGAAATGGATGTTTGGTAGACCATCAACCAATATTTTCTTTCTAATTTGTTGCATGTATCTAATATTCAAATTTTCAAACCTTTCATGCCATATCCTACTACTTTCATCAGCATGAGTAAGCAGTAAAGCAGAATCAAGTTCAATGAATTCAGAAAAAGTATACAATCTAGACTAATGATTTACCTCATTAGTTGCAACCCTAGATTTAGTTTTCATGTCATAGATGTCTATGAAATTTGGTCTGAATATTACTTTCTTTTCGGTGACAGAATTCATCATCTGAAACAGGGAGAGAAGGTTGACGGAAAGTTTGGGAACATGCAACACATTCTCGAAGCTTCCATTGGTGAGTTCAATCCTTCCTTTGTCGATGACTTAGACATAAGAGTTGTCCCCCATAATAATAGGAGGACATTTGCATGCATCCAATGAATAATAGACTTCTTTTGAGGCAGCCATGTGATGGGATGCTCATGAATCTACGATCCAAGCATCGGGAGAGGATTTGATGGAAATCAAGGCATGGATAAAATTTCCTTTCTTGGGATTCTAATCTTCTGGCTTCTTCTTCTTGGCACCCTCGAGGATGCGATATCCAAGGTTCTTTTGTTGAAGTATTTGAGTCATTGGATCGATTTTGTTTTGCATGCATGCAGATTCTTGATGGAATCCTTTGTGACAGTATGTGAATTTATCCACTTTTCTTCCCTTTTCCCCTTTGGATTCGGAGGCATCGGTGAAGGGTTTTGTGTACCCTTCCTTATTTGGATGTGAATGAGCTTTCATTTTGTATTTATATTTATATTTCTGATATTTATGGCTTCCATATTGCACAGTAAGTGCATGCGCCTTTGGGCCTTTGATTTTTCCCATGTTGATGAGCTTGGTTTTCTCTTGTGTCAGGGATTAGATAAAATCCTCAAGAGAAGGTATCTTCCAGGTGGCTATGGAGGCGAATCTAACTAAATGTAATGTGGACACGGACACATAGAATTCAGGACCAAGTTTGGAGAGAATGGTGAGAACCATTTGTTTCTCCTCCTTATATTTTTCAACCCCGCAAGCTTTGAGTTTTGACAGTGAATCCTTAAATTTTGTAAAGAAATCTTGGATATTGTTGAAGCTTTTTGGATCCAATGTGAGAAATTTCATCTCCATCATGTGTCCCCTTATCTCATCATGTTTTCCAAAGATCCCTTCTAAGGTGGTCTAGGCTTCATTGGGAGTCGTACAGGAAGATATGTGAAAAAGGAGATCGGGAGAAATAAGACTTCAAATTGTTCTAAGTGTTTCATCCAATCGATTTAAGTACTTGGATTTTTCTATGGCTGATGTCGTTTTGTATCTGTATTCAAGGTTAACCTATAGAATCCTCTAGTTCGGATATGTATGGCTATTTTCTCCTTCAATGCAAAGTAGTTGTAAGGTGTAAGAATGAATTCTTTTTGGAAATCCATCTTTCTGTTGTCTTCAATCATTTGTACCTACAAAAAAAATTGGTGTAGTTTTTTCTTAGCAGTTCTTCGAATCTGATACCATGTAAATGTGTTGAACCTGCACAGAATAGATCTAGCTAGAAAATACTACACACATTTGCAGAGATAAATTGAGAAAGAAGAAGAAGGAGAGAAAGAATAGAAGAATTTTCATTGACCGTAATGAATAATGAATAATTTACACATGATATACTTTGTATAAATCAATGAATGTGCATTGGAGGAGAACCAATGCACTATAGTGGTGGTATAGAGTGATCTAGACACATACTAGTAGTTGCAGGAGTGAACTGCCACCTAGTCTAGTCTCTCAAGCAGTTACGGGAGTGAAGTGTGACCTAGCTGAATTAACTAGTCAACTAGTCTTCAGTTAACTAATTGAACAGAGTGTAGTGAGGAGTATATCAAGGAATCAAGAGTAATGCACCAGTCTCGTGATGATCCCAAGGAAAGGAAAGTGTGCATTATCATGGTGATGATTCCAGCCAATTTGTGTGTAATTACTCAGCCAATTTCGTTTTTAACTTGCCAGCGTTTTCCTCGCTACATGCAGTGACTAACCCTTCATTCTCTGTGATTTTTGGTCTTTTAAACTCAGCAAATCCGTTTTATTCGCCTGGAAATCTCTTGGCTCTATACAGCGGATAGACCCTTAGTTACTCTACGATTATTGTATTTTTCCTTCTCTGCAATTACGTTTTTGAGTGGCCTTGCATTTTCCTTGTATTACACAGCTTTAGCATCCTTGATGCTCCGCGATTTGGAGTTCCTAAACAACAAATCGTGCTTAAATCCTTCGCCCAGCAATTCCTTGTCTCACTCAGCAACCATCATCCTTAACCTCTCCTATTTGGTGTATTTTTTACACACCAACTTCGAGCTTCCATTCAGTGATCGTTGGGGTGTCTCTTCCATTATTTAAAATGTTTCTTTACTCAACATTTTTTGTTCTGACTACCAGCGAATTCACTACTATGTGCAGTGAAAACGCCCTTATAGCTCAGCGTATTTTGTTTATTACTCAGCAATAAATTCGTTTGGATTTCCCAATTATTTCATCGCGTGTGCAGCGAACCCACCTTTGTAGCTCGACGTTTATTGTTTATTCACCTTAGCAAGAAATTCGTTTGGATCGCCCAGCGAAACCACCCTTCAATGCTCCGCGTTAATGTTTTTGTTTTCTCCTCAACAATTTTCGTTTTTCATTTCCCAGCTTAAATTCCCCCTCCGGTATCCATTGATGCGTAGTGCAAGAATTACTTACCAGTGGGCTCTCCTCCTTGCGCCTTGCGTTTGTTTGGGTGCAAGTGTTTCTCCAATATTTTATTGTTTTAGAAATATAATCCAAAAGAAATTAGGATGTAGCCTTGAGGTTTAGAATAATGTTAAAATACAAATGTGTGAAATTGATTATGCTTGATATTCTTTATTTTGTCCTTAAAGGAGATCCATGACTAAGCCCTTTTTTTTATGTAATAAACTTGGGCCAAGATTAACCCTGGCCTTGTCATCCTATAGAATTTAAATGGAACAGTTTGGAATTAATAAAATCTACACCAAATTGATGTATGAGACCTCTTTGTTTGTGGAACAAGGGACCATAAAGTCTACAAAGGTAAACATACCCTACCCCTCTTTGAATTTGAACCTGTGACCTCTTAAAAGAAAACACATGTTCTTAATCATTAGGCTCACTCGGGCTTTATAAGAATGAAAGGAACTTAAATAAATATAATGATATGCACACGTTTGAATTAAAGAAAAATATTGGAACCATTTTAAGAGAGAGACTAAAGTGGGTATATGCTCTCCACTGTTTTTTGTAATTATTTCAATATTATTATTATAAATATGTCCACATAGTGGCTTAATGTTTAAGCTAATAAAGTGGTCCTCATCACTCTGGGTTTCTATTTATTACACTTGGATTGTTTTGTTGAGTACACTTGGAAGGTTGTTAATAGATTTTGGTGGAATTATGAAAAGTAGAATTATATCCATAGATGCATATTCACTACTCATTTTTGGGGCTTATATCTTGGAGAAGTTAGACACAAGTTATCCTATTAAGGAATTATATATATATATATATATATATATATATATTTTTGATTCATTCCTCATTATTTATTTTATAAATTTATTATGATTCTTGAAATGATGTTTTTATAAGTGAAGTTAATTCAATTGATTATAGGTAGGTTGTGCAGTAAATAAAATATGTAAAGTTAACTCAAGTGATCATCTTACTCTCGCGTTTTTAGAACACAAATGATATATGATTGTTTAAGCCTTGTTAATCTCTTGCACCATGATTTCAATGTGATTTATGATTGGTCTGTATTTAGATTTCTTGCGCTTTGTAGATAGATTTGGTGATTGCCTTTGCGCCTTGTATAAGTTAACAATTACTCTTGCATTAACCATGATATGTGTGCATGCTTGATTTAGAATTGTTATACTCTTGTGCCTTAATTTAATGTATGACTGATTAAGTAATTAGACTTCTTGCGCGAAATGAAATGAAATGTAAAGAATACTTGCTCTTTCACCTTGGACTTAATGTGGTTAGGATGGTTTATGCAATTAGTTAGAATACTTGCACACCATGACTTAGATGTGATGTATGTTGATAAGTTGATGACGACCATTACACTTGAATAATTGATGTTTAGGATTATGGATTGTTGAATTTGATTATCGTGATGTTGTTGTTTTGGCATAGTTAGTTTGGATTGATTGTGTTAGTGGGATGTAGACACCTCGTTGTTCCTCAGAACAGTCACCAGCCTTGAGACCTTAAATGGTTAAAATAATTTAGAACGTGGGCTTGAGTGTTGCTTATGTGTCCTGGAGGTCCTAACTTTGCAGGGTAGGTTGGGAGGGTAGTATCTTATGTCATTATTATGATTATCTTTATGATCCTTAAGTTAGTGTTATGTTATCTCATGTTATCATGGTGTTATCTGATGATTATCCTAATGAGAGGAGTTGAGTTCTTTATGATTCGTGTTGTCTATGTTTCATTATTTATTTGTACGAATACAATGATTATGGGATGTTATTTATTTGTGTTAATGCGTCGCTATGTGTATCATTATTCATTGCAATGATGTGTCGACTTTATGTCATGAATGATTGATAATTTGTTAATATTGTTTCATTAATAAATTAGATGGCATGTCAATGAAGGTGTTATTAATTGTGATGTATAATTCCTAACGGAAAAAAATGTGTACCTGTTGTATGTCGCTTTTGTTGTCATAACGGTGGGGTTGTTATGTATGGTATTAAAGCGGGTTCAACCCCGTGACTTGAGATCATTACGCCTTCCACTGTATAAACCTTCATTAATAATTTATCACCAATTAATATGAATTGTATTCGTGGAGGTAATTGTGGTTAGAGGACGTTATGGAGGAAGACAATGTGGTGCTAGAGGAGGAGGTGTGACAACTCCAGTAGCATCCATGCCAGAGGGGTCTAACCCCCAAGGAAATGAACAAGTTATTGTACAGGGAAAAATTGTTGTGAGCGATGTGGTTGGGTTGATGAGGTTCTTTCAGAGGATTTCAAAGGTGTTGATTAGCCGTTTGGATAGAGATGAGGCCAGGGCACCGGTGACCCCTGAGGGTCCACCACATGCCCCAGCTGGTACTGGTAGCATTCACCGAGAACTTGAGAATATCAAAATTCCCGAGTTCTTGGGTGCCACGGACGGCGCAGCAGCCGAGGCATGGTTGGGGAACATGGCGATGTGATTTTCACTTCACGACTATACCTCCAACATGAAAGTCGGCATGGAGGTCTTTCAACTGAAGGGGAGCATTCTTCTATAGTGGAAGATTCTCCTACCACAACTGAACATGGTCATCGAAGATGTGTCATGGGAACTGTTCCAGGAGCAGTTCCAGGAGAGGTATTTTTCTGAGGAATTCATTGAGCATCGACTCAATGAGTTCAATGGCTTATGACAGGGCGGTTGTACGGTGCCCACATATGAGGCCCATTTCATGGAACTTCTCAAGTATTTTCCACATATGAACACCGAGAAGCTTAAGGTCCACAAGTTTGTGTTCGACCTTAACATCAGCATTCGTGCAAAGGTGAGGATATTAATGCCTCAGATGTTGCACGATGTTGTCTAGAAGTCCCTCATAGCTAAGGAAGAGTTGATCAACGGGGGTTAGAGCCATACTCCTGCTGCTTGAGACCGGCGGGACAAAGGAAACATCCCGGTGCCTGGCTGACATCAGAAAATATTTCGACATCAAAGCCGGTGTCGAGGCACTTTAGGAAGAATCCATGTTCCAAGACACCATGACTGATCGGCACCTCGATTAATGGACTCCCTATATGGGACACAACACTAGTAACGGCGTCGTCTCCTTGTTGATGGTTCCGACCTATTCAGCAAAGCGGACCGGGTTCCGGTTTGGTGGACCATTGGCTTCTACGCCGAGACGGGTACTAGGCAGAGACCGGATGTTGGACATGTGGTGAGCCACGTCCGGTAGTGACTATCTAGTTGGAGATTGGGGCTTGTTGGTCAAATGGGCACACTCTGATGGGAATTTAGGAAAGGCCCTTCGATTCATGCGGTGAATAACCACCGAGGAGAAATTACCAATCCTCGCATTCTCGATGTCGAGATTTACCATCGTTGAAACGGAACCTTTGAGTGTTACAGTAGGTCGGGTACTATAAAGAAATTCGAATTACGGTGTAGCTAAAGAATTAAGGTAAAGGCGGTCGAACAAGGCGAGTTTAGCTACATGGTCGAACAAGACGAGTTTAGCTACATGGAAATGGCTTTGGTAGCCAAGAAGAAAGTTGGAGGAAAGGTTACAGACTATAGCCTTAACCTGGGATATTTCGTCACGAAGGCCAACCTGTACGTCCCGATATTAGGATCTTATGACATCATGATTGGTATGGACTGGTTGGAATCGCATGATGTGTTTCTCAACTAAAATATGAAATGATTGAGTTTGACCAATGACGAGGGACAGAGACGAGTGATTATAGGAAGGAGCCAGGGATTTTCCCTAAGGATCATCTCTTTCGTACATCTACGGAAGATCATGTGAAAGGGATGAAATTTATACGTGATCCTTACGTTGAACAAAAAGGGCGTGGCATAAGGAGTGGAAAGCCTTCTGGTAGTAGAACAATTTGTGGATGTATTCCCAGTGGATTTTTGGGGTTTATCTCCTAAGAGGGAACTAGAATTTGCCATCGAACTAAAACCTGGAACTGAACCGATAGAAAGAATGCCTTATCGGATGTCGACCCCTGAGTTACAGGAGTTGAAAATGAAACTGAAGGAGTTTTTGGACCTAGGAATTATACGTCCAAGTGTATCGCCTTGGGTTGAACCTATTATTTTCTTACGAAAGAAGGATGGGTCGTGGAGAGTCTGCATTGACTATCGTCAATTGAAGAAGGAAACGATCAAGAACCAATATTCATTGCCAAGAATAGATGATTTATTTTATCAAATGAAGGGCGCGACGGTGTTTTCAAAGATTGAATTGAGGTCAGGATATCACCAGTTACAGATCAAGGAGGAAGACATTACTAAGACCACATTTAAGACGAGGTTTGCACATTACGAGTTTATTGTTTTATTGTTTCTACTGACAAACGCCCCAGGGGTATTTCTGAGCTTGATGAATGGGGTGTTCTACGAATACTTGGACAAGTTTGTTCAAGTATTCATTGACGACATTTTGATATATTCTCGGACGATGGAAGAACATGATGAACATTTGCAATTGGTACTACAGTGTTTACGAGAGAACAAATTATACAGAAAACTGTCGAAATGTTCTTTTATCAATCGGGGATTCATTATTTAGGGCAAGTTATCTCCGAAGAAGGTATCGTTGTGGATCCAGGGAAGGTGGAGGATATTATGGAATGGTCTGCGCCGACGAACATCCCAGAAGTACGTAGTTTCATGGGTTTAGAGGGATATTATCGACGGCTCATCGAAGGTTTTTCAAAGATAGCAAATCCGATTATGGAATTGGACAAGAAAAACAAGAATTTTGTATGGACTGAGAAATGCACAGAATCATTTCGAAGGCTCAAGGAGATGTTGAAAACAGTGCCTATACTAAAAGTCCCTAACATGGAAAAGAAATTATTGGTATGCACAGACGCATCCAAAAAAGGCTTAGGTGAAGTCTTGATGCAAGATGGTTGAGTGATCGCTTACATCTCAAGGAAGTTAAGAAATCATGAGGAGAACTATGTGACATACGATTTGGAGTTATTAGCCATTGTGTATGCCTTGAGAGTGTGGAGACACTACTTGGTTGGATGAAAATTTGAACTGAAAATAGACCACTATGGTTTGCAGCACATTTTTACGCAAAGTGACTTGAATGTGCAGCAAAGGTGTTGGTCAGAACTGCTTAGCGATTACGATTTCGATATTACCTACATAAAAGGAACAATGAACATAGTGGAAAATGTGTTGATTCGGAGACCACACATATTTTCGGTGATACCTCTTCACACGAATCTTCGTGGAAGGATTCTAACTATACATTGTGACGATGACTAGTGTGAGGAGGTTAAGGAAAATATCAAACGAGACACCATATCGGCACCAAAATTTGAGGGATTTACGGTGGACAATGACAGATTAATGATATATAATAACCGGATTTACGTACCTCCTAACAAAGAGTTGATAAGTTTGATTCTAAACTGAGCTCATGGAGAAGTGTACATGTCTCATCCAGGAATCACGAAGATGAGGGCAGACCTTAAACCCTTATTATTATGGAAAGGAATGAAGGCGTACGTAGTTAACTACGTGGAGAGATGTCTATAATGTTAGCAAGTGAAGGGCGAACATTGACATCTGGTAGGATTACTACAACCACACACTATTCCAGAATTGAAATGGGAGGTCATTTCGATGGAATTTATTGTAGGATTTCCACTGAAGGCAAGGAGGCACGACTTGATTTTCGTGGTAGTTGAAATTATGACGAAGAGTGCAAATTTTATCCCTGTGCATATGACGTATCAGACGCTAGACATAACTAGATTTTTTATCAGCGAGATAGTGATATTGCATGGCGTTCCTAAGAGGATCATATCCGATCGAGGATCGGTGTTTATAGGATGATTTTGGACTAGTTTCCAAGAGGCCTTGGGAACCCAACTTAACTTTAGTACCGCATATCACCTGAGGAAAGACATGAAGATAGAAATAAAAAACCAAATCTTGGAAGACATGTTGTGTATGTACGTGATGGACCAAAAGAAGCATTGGGAGGAGTTATTTCCACTGGTAGAGTTTGCATACAACAACAACTATCAAAGCACCATTAAGATGGGATCATTTGAGTTTCTATATGGGCGACTGTGTCGGATTCCTTTGAGCGGGGATCAACTTGAGGATAGGGTCTTGGTAGGAATAGAAGCGATCCAAGAAATGGAAGAACAAATGCAAACGATAAGACAAAGGATAAAGGAAGCGTAGGATCGACAAAAGAGTTATGTCGATGTGAATCACGTTGATCGTAGTTATGAAGTTGGTGATTGAGTCTTCTTGTGGGTGAAACCGCACAAGAGTTTGATCAAGTTTGGAAAGGGTGCTAAACTCTCTCCTAGGTTTGTGGTACCTTTAGAAGTTGTGGAAAGGAAGGGGCCTATGGCCTATCGACCCACCTTTCTTGATTCTTTGAGGCTTATGCACAATGTTTTTCATGTATCATTTTTTAGACATTATTTTAGTGATCCTACACATGTGATTGACATGAGTTCCTTGCAGTCGTTGGATGAGGGTGTGCTCACGACAAAGCCAATCCTCATTCTAGCCCATCGCATTCGACAACTACGGTGTCAAACAGTCGATCAGGTCAAGGTCCAATGGGACAAGTATAGTCCACACTCAACTACCTGGGAGGATGCATATAATATGCGCCAGCAGTTTCCATTTTTGTTTGATAGTTAGACATTTCGATCTTGTCAGATACTTTATTCTACACTTACATACTATGAAACTTCACGACAAAGTTTAAAACAAGAGGGGGTGTATGTAACATCTCTCTCTTGCACGCACATGATTTGAATTATTCTTTGAGGAAACTTGCGTGCAAGTGATACGGTTCATTATATGATTGCTTGCTTCACTTATGGATTATGATGATGATGATGCTTATGCATTATGATGTTATGTTATTTGATTATCTATGTATAGACAGGTGGTATTGAGTGATTTATCCCAAGTGTGCAGGACACTTGATAGATTGAGGATGTCGATGGCATCGATGGACCTCCTTGGACTCTATATCGAGTCTAGGAGTGGACTGTATATGGTTTGGGTACTTCTGTTTATGTATATGTGACATATGATCGGTTATATTATGATGTTTTTTATGGATTGTTGACATGTTTCATTGATGGATGTAGGCTGACGATTTCTTGCTAATCAGAATCACATTAGGAGTAAAGGGGCCATGCATAGAAACCAGGTATTGAAGGAGATGTGTGGCAGCATCCCTGCCACAGCCTACTAGCACTCCCTTCGTAGCTCGAATTGTAGGTTAACAATTACCTAGTTCAAGAGATCCACAATGTCATGAGGGAAGACTGAGACAATCGCTCATGAATATTCTAAAGGGCATGCAATAAGGAAGGGTCCTTATTACTTAGAGACCCTTAGTATCCCACAAGGTCTTCTGATGGAATATTGACTCCAAGGGTTGGACAAATACCAAAATCAGCCAAAGGTATGTGGCACCCTTGGAGAATGTAGTGTGTGTTGGCGCAGAATTGATTAGACCAGGGTCCTTCTCAGGTTACCAACAAAAGGCACCGAGTAGTCTAGAGAACTAACATTTTCATCTCCTCCGAAGAGAAGAAGTCTCACCTGAACCGCAACCAAGACAAGAAGATAGGGAAGGGCAAGGAGAATACTTAAGTAGGTTTTTAGAATCTTCAAATTTCACCATGATCTTGTGCAAGAAATACTAACCACAGAACATATCTGAACTTATTCATAACTTGAAATAAAGAAAATCAAGTTGTGATGTCATTTGTAAAAATATACAACGCATTGATCTTATCAAACATAAAGAAGTGAAGTACATAGACTGTTCATAATCATAAACACAGAATGACACAGTATATTTCAAAATTTTAGGTCCTTCCATATATATTATCAAAAGAGGTTCTTAGATACAATATCACAGATACAAATCAATACTTTGTTACAAGCTTCTGGCTTCAGACTCATGCCTCAGAGCTCTATCTACCCTTTTCCCCAAAATGTATNGTTTGTGTAGTGCTTCTCTGGCATTGTTTCCTTCCAACACTACTTTCTCCATCTGCTCTTGCATCTTCTTGGGTTGTTGTTCTGCTTCCTGCTGGCTCTCCCATAGTTGTGCTTCCAAGTTCTCTGTGTGAATGGTCAGTTGTGACCATGTTCCCTAGAGTAGCTCGATATGATACTCAGGATCTCCTGCAGCACTGGATTCTGAAAATTGTGGTGTTGCCTTCCTTATCTCTGGACAGGATTCGACAAGATTCTCCTGGACTCTTTCCACTTTCTACTCCACCTGGACCTTGGCATATTGCTCCTGTGTCTTTCATGCTTGGGAGAGGAGTGCTTCCTCCCTTTCAAACTATGCATCTCTTTCGGCCTTCTAGAGCCACTTATCTAGTTGATCAGTTGAGTCTCTGATCATCCTGACCAATTGTGTTGTTCACCATTGTGTGAGATCAACAGAAGAAGAAGTGGCCACCCTGGGTACTTGGACCTGCAGTGGGAGTCCACTGGCCATTGAATGCTCTAAAGGTGTCTCCACCTCCTATTATCATGTAGATGGGCCTAGTGCAAGTCTTAACCTCAGTGTTGATGGAAGGAAAGGTAGTAATTTTGTTCTGGCCAGGAAAAGTTGCATCAACTATGCACACTGTTGTGGGTTTTGGAGGACTAGCTCCGTTTTTTCCTGCACCGATGTTGCACTCTATCCTGATGTCGTATTAGGTTCCTTCTGAACCTCTGGTACCTCTGCCTCTTTGTGGACCTCATCTTCTGGGGTTGCACTCTTTTCGATAGCACCCTCAACCTTGGTCATTGAGGAAGTGTGATGAGGACATATGACTTGCAGCTTTGGCACATTTTATATCTCCATTGAAGGAGGAGTGTCCTGAATTGGCACAAAGGGGATAATTTGTTGTCTCTGGGCTTCGGGGTTTGGCCCAGTGAGTTCTAGTCTCTGTTTGAGTATCTCGGGGTTTGGACAAGTGATTTATGGTCTCTTCTTGGGTATCTCAGGGGGGTCTAACTGCACGGGATCTGGGTCAATAGTTTGGGATGGGAAGGTGATTTCTCAGGGTGGTGACTGGGGATTTTGGGGTGATGGGGGTTGTTCAGTAAGGATGGTTGTGGATGGAGTGGTATCAAGCTCAGTTTCATACTAGATATCAATAATGTGGGTTGATCAGGCTGTTGATCGAGTGTGAGGAATGGTGGATGATATAGGTTGGGGATTCAGAATCTTACTTGAGGAAATCCTTGTCCTGGGTTTCTTAGCCAATGGGTCTTTGATGAAGGAAATGCTGAGAATTTCGTTGACATCCATACCTGTCAACATGGATTGCTCTGGAAGTTGTAGGAACATGGGTAATGTTCTATTTTTGCGCTCCAATGGCTGTGTCTCTTCCTCCTCCTCTGAATCTCTCTATATTGGAGCTTATTTCTTCTGTTCCTCTGGGCCCAAGCTCGATCCTACCCCTAATTCCTGGCCCATTTTCTTCAATATCTCTGTCGATAGAATGTAGTGCATCCATGACTTGTGCGGGTTGCACTTGACTCCTATCCATGACATGAAATGCTTGTCAAAGCACTCCTCATCCAGGTAAAATGACAGCATCTGGGTGTTGAATTCTTCTCACTTGGCCTTCATTGGCCATACAAATGTGTGGTGGTAGTTCATGTTTAATGCAATGTTTCACGTTTTGAGGTTGAGAAATTCCTGCAGAATGTGCAACCTCCAATTTGTGTCTAGCAACCTGTTGTACCATTTCGAGAACACTATGTTGTTGAAGGCAGTGTTCTCTAAGTCTGACCTTGAGTGCCAAGGCTCGAACATATTTTCTAATTACCCCTTATCTACTGGCGATAGTGGCCTACCTACGGGTGACGTCCACTTCAACATAGCGAACACAACTAAAAAGTATCCATAAGTGAAGGTTCTTCCCTTTTCCTAAGCTTCTTCGCAAGCCACCATGAGTTCTTCCTATAAATAATTGCACCATTTTAATACAACGCCATTGACGCAAAAGTATTCCATCGATAAGGCATCCAATGTACATTCTCCTTTTTAATAAGACTGCATGACCTTGCTAGCAATTACATAGCAAGAGGTCCTGACTGTCTCAGGTAGAATGGGGTAAATATTCGTTGTACATCCCCGCCCCCCTATGCATATGAAATCGCTCATATAAATTGGGTTCCCCCTTTTTCTTCCCATGCTTGTTGGGACCCTTAAATCCTTTGGACACGTCCTCACCTTTGATGGATAGTCCAGTAAGATGATGGATGTCCTCTGCGTGAATTGGATATTGTCTATCCAACCATAGGCTTCTGTCATGTACCCTGCTAATGAGGAACTTGGTACATCTGGCAACCTCTCCAGTGGTGCTGAAAACTGGAAAATCTCTGAGATTCATAATAGTGGAGTTAAATAGATTAGTGAACTTCGTCTTTGGCATGAATTGCATTCCTCCCAACTCGTCTAGAGAGACACTCTAAAATACATTGATGTTCATCTGCAGGAACAGAACCTGGTCTATCATGTCAAGGTCAAGGAACTTGACTTGCTCAACCTTCCCTTTGAGATCGTCCACGATCTCCACCTGGGGATCATAGGGCTCGTCCGACACTACATCCTTAGAAACTACACTTATGCTCCCTGTAGCTCTCGGCATAGTGGCTCTAAACTGTCAACATACTTCAACAGAATAACTAGGATTGGGGATTGGGACAGAGGGCTAAGGGATTGCACAGACTTTAGCACAATTTAGAATTCACAGGGTGATAAGTTCTATTTGGGAAACAATGCGTCCTACACCGAGTTCATAGAACCTTATACTCGGGCTTAGCTGGAAAGTTCTGTAATAACTGCTAAGGCTATTCATCATTAACCCTATAGACGCAACTTGGATCTGAGTTGTCCAATGACACTAGTTAACGAGGTAAATCTATTGGGTTATCTTGGCATTTATTGAGCAAGTTGGTTAGGGATGTAGCCAATTCCATACCTTACCATTTAACAGATGAGAATCCTGGTGCAAATACCGATGGAATCTTTGTGTATCGCAGCTTTATATTTAACATAATTTGGATGGGTTACTGTATTGGTAATAAATGATATGAATGGACTGGGTTCATGTGGCACATGAACTAGGATTGCGTCTGGATTCTCTCTCCCTCTGACCACAAAGGGGTCCCCGTCACAATTAATGACTTTCATTAATATATTTGTGTCTCTTCTGATCCTACACTATTGAGTAAGAAATTATGCATCAGAACAACACTTAGACAGAAAATGAACTACATGTCGCGGCACAACAATGCACACTTCGACTTTATTAACTGAATTCACACAAATTGTAAAACAAAAACTTAAATCTAGCTACTGTATATGCTCCTTTTCACTAGA
>SNQJ01S0035281.1:45417-55433 GCA_010110895.2 Picea sitchensis
CTGGCAACCTCTCCAGTGGTGCTGAAAACTGGAAAATCTCTGAGATTCATAATAGTGGAGTTAAATAGATTAGTGAACTTCGTCTTTGGCATGAATTGCATTCCTCCCAACTCGTCTAGAGAGACACTCTAAAATACATTGATGTTCATCTGCAGGAACAGAACCTGGTCTATCAGGTCAAGGTCAAGGAACTTGACTTGCTCGACCTTCCCTTTGAGATCGTCCACGATCTCCACCTGGGGATCATAGGGCTCGTCCGACACTGCATCCTTAGAAACTACACTTATGCTCCCTGTAGCTCTCGGCATAGTGGCTCTAAACTGTCAACATACTTCAACAGAATAACTAGGATTGGGGATTGGGACGGAGGGCTAAGGGATTGCACAGACTTTAGCACAATTTAGAATTCACAGGGTGCTAAGTTCTATTTGGGAAACAATGCGTCCTACACCGAGTTCATAGAACCTTATACTCGGGCTTAGCTGGCAAGTTCTGTAATAACTGCTAAGGCTATTCATCATTAACCCTATAGACGCAACTTGGATCTGAGTTGTCCAATGACACTAGTTAACGAGGTAAATCTATTGGGTTATCTTGGCATTTATTGATCAAGTTGGTTAGGGATGTAGCCAATTCCATACCTTACCATTTAACAGATGAGAATCCTGGTGCAAATACCGATGGAATCTTTGTGTATCGCAGCTTTATATTTAACATAATTTGGATGGGTTACTGTACTGGTAATAAATGATATGAATGGACTGGGTTCATGTGGCACATGAACTAGGATTGCGTCTGGATTCTCTCTCCCTCTGACCACAAAGGGGTCCCCGTCACAATTAATGACTTTCATTAATATATTTGTGGCTCTTCTGATCCTACACTATTGAGTAAGAAATTATGCATCAGAACAACACTTAGACAGAAAATGAACTACATGTCGCGGCACAACAATGCACACTTCGACTTTATTAACTGAATTCACACAAATTGTAAAACAAAAACTTAAATCTAGCTACTGTATATGCTCCTTTTCACTAGAGCAATAGTATTTTATCTTAGTTCTGAAAAATATAGGATTTCAGCTAAGCGCCATTCACCCATCCTGGTTGAAGTATACCATCCAATTGCGTGAGTCTGACTTCTCCAAAATCTTGGATCTCCACAACTATAAATGGCCCCAACCAATGCATGCACAACTTGACTGGATGTTTCTAGTCTCGAATGTCATAAAGTAGGATCTTATCTCCTTGCGCAAATGCTTTAGTCTTAATGTGTATGTCATGCCAAGCTTCCTGCCTCGTTTTCTCAACTGATTGATGAAAGTCTGCTAAAAACCGAGTCTCTTCAAGTTATTTCAATTCCATAAGCCTCTGCGCAACTAATTCATCCTCAGACATGTTTGTAATCTGTGCAATATATAGACTCGGAGTAATGAATTATGCAGGTGCCACAACCTCTTTCCCATAGACTAGTTGAAATGGAGTATACCTGTGGAGTTTCTTTATGGTTTTCCTGTAAACCCATAAAATTGTTGGGACTTTGTCATCCCAATCCTCTATGTTAGCACAACAAACCTTCATTAATCCTCTCTCCAGAATCTTGTTAAACACCTCCACTGTGCCATTGGATTGCACATGGTAAGGGATACTTTTATGATGTTGGATCAAGAACTTTCTTGTAAGATTTTCTATTGTACTACTGATAAAAAGACCACCTTGATCACTAGTCAGACTCCTAGGACATCCAAACCGAGTGATAATATTTTCAAAAATGAACCTAGCAGTAGTATTGATTGAGCAATCCTGGACAGCTTCTACCTCATCTCAACTTGTAAGGTAATTAGTTATGGTAATAATATATATGGCCTTTGAATTCTTAGTTGTGGGGTTCATCGGCCCAATGAAGTCAATCGCCCATTTCTCAAATGCTTGCAAATTTGGCACTGACTGAAGAGGCAATTCATCTCATCATGATGGATTTCCCACTCTTTGACAGACTTCACAAGATCTATCATATGCCTTTGCATCTTTGAAGAGCGTGGTCCACCATAATCCAACTTGGAGGACTTTCTGTGCAATGTCCTTTCCTCCAAAATGGCCTCCCACAACTCCATTGTGGCACTCCCACAGTATGTCTTATCTTTCGTTATCTAAGACACACCTCCTGAGGATCCTATCTAGGCCCAAATTATACAATTTCCCCACAATCAATTGATAGCCCACTTCTCTAACCACCATATGACATTTCTAAGTTACGGAGTATGTTTCTGGGAAGGACCCTATACTCAATAAGAATGTTATGTCTTCCATGTATTCTGGTATGGCCTCAACCTGGAACAGGTCTACATCTAGGAGATTATCATTGACTGCTCCGCCACTTTTTCCCGACTCTAATCTAGATAGGTTATCAGGCCCCACGTTGCCTATTCCAGGTTTAATGATCACCTCAAATAAAAATTCCTGAAACAATAACAACCATCGAAAAATTATTCCTTCCAGAACAGGCTTGTTAACTAGATATTTTAACACGGAATGATCAATAAAGAACTTAAAATGAGAGCCTAACAAGTAATGTATAAACTTCTGGAGAGTGTAAATAATAGTTTCACTCAACTTGCGACAACTTCCTGCTAGCAAAATAGATAGGATGATCCATGGATCCATCTCCTGGTTGCGCTAATATGGATCCTAGGGCAATACCTGATGCATCTACATGCACATGAAATTTGTTTTCCCAGTTTGTAAATATCATAATAGGTGTTGTGTTGATCTTTTCCTTCAGGATTTTGAATGCTTTATCACATTCTGGCATCCACTAGAACACTTTTGACTTCTTTAGTATATTTTCCAGGGGTGTAGTAATGGTTGCATACCTTTTGATACACCTAGGATAGTTCACTGTGTGCCCTAGCATGGAGCGCTCGTAGGTGGAGGCATGTTCACAATAAACACAACCTTGGTTGGGTCTACCATTACTCCTTCTCGGCATACTCCTTGTCGGAATACTATGTGGCCTAAAAAATTTCCATGTGGCACACAAAAGATACACTTCCTGAGGTTCAAGGATATTTGCAATTCCCTACATCTATCAAACATCAGACGTACTAGCGTTGCATGTTCTATGAGAAGACTGTATACAGTCCAATCATCCATATAAACTTATATAAACTTGTGAATAAATTATCGGAATGTTTCTATTACAATCCAGGAAAAAACTATAGGGGCATTCTTTAGGTCGAAGGGCATCACATTATATGCAAATGACCCCCATTCTGTTATGAATGTGGTATTTTTATTGTGTTCTTCAACAATCCTTACTTGGTGATACCCCGAAAATCCATCTATAAATGAGTAAGATTCTTTCCTCGCAACCTGTTCTAGCACTTCATCAGTAAAAGGTGTTGGGAAAGGGTCATGCACACAGGTAGAGTTAAGGCTTTTGCAGTCTACACACACCCTAATGTCCTTTGTACCTTTCTTTCTATGGATGACTATTGTGTTAACCCATTATGCTTCTTCCACTACAAAAATGAGTCCAACCTCCAACATATTGTCTATTTCCCTCTTAACCTTCTCTTTCACTCTAGGGTTAAGGCGATATGGTCTATGCCTCACAGGCTTTGATCCTAGTTTTATTTCAATTCTCATCTCTCCCATATCTCCTTTAATCCCTTTTAGCTCTGAAAATGTCTTTGGGAATGAGTCCTCATACTTCTGCAACAGGATATGTATTTCTTGGATAGTTTTCTCATCCCAGTAATCTCCTACCATAGCTATCTTAGGTTTCTTTGTGGTTCCTATGTTGAATTTACGCAACTTCAATAGATAATTATAAGAACCTTCAGTCTCGTTGGGTATGGTGTTATGGATTTCTTTTCTTCCTTTTGTTTCCTTAATGGATAAGTTTCCCAGTTCTTCTAAGTCATCCGGGCTTTCCAAATCCTTCTCAATCTTATAGAATTCTATAGGTCTCTTGTTCGAGTTTAGGTGAATATTAAACTAAAGTGCTTGGCTATGATTTACACATACCACTAGGTCTATTTTCCATTCCCATCATCGGTAAAAAGGAATTCTTTAATTCTTTGCAGGACTACTTTAAGCTCAGGGTACTTACTTGTAAATGAGAAGTTCTTGCAAAATTGATCTGCCAATTTTTTCCATTTGTTGGTCTATCTTCTGGTTTCTTCATGCATGTACCAAGATTTCAGAATCGAACCTAATGAATGGGTAAATACTTGAACCCATAACCGAGATGGTATTTCTTCAACGTTCCATTGCCTCACGCATTGTTCAAAATGTTCTTTAGGATCAGACTTCCCATTGAACAGTTGCGCAACTTGGAAATCCGTTTGCATCTTTGATTCCAGCTGCTTCTTATATTGAAATCTATAATGGATATCTTTCTTCACATCCTCCCAGTTCTTAATCAAGGCTTTGTGACTATTCCACCATCTAGCAGGGGTATCCTGGAGGGCTAAGTCCAAAACTGAGATTCTTTAATCCTCCGCTATCTTTCCTTCCATGCTAACCAGAAAGTTGTCAATTTCTGAGGTACCATCGTATATCAGGTGTTCTCTGACCTCAGTTCCAACCCATCTAGTTTCTATGACAGTTGTGCATCTTCTTGAAAATATTTCATATGAACCTTGCTACCAAGTGTCAAATGCCAATTATGAATCTCCATCCACTGATTGTATGATCCTCCAACTTATTGATCCATCAGCAAGAGGATTTATGTATTCTTCTCTCATTCCTATTGTTACAGTGTAAAATTGATCCAATTCTTCTCCCTCCATATTGTTGTCCATTGGCTCTGTGTATCGAGGGCCTACATACGGATGCAAGGTTTGAACTACCTTTATTATGTCTACCTCAAATGTCATAGTGTCTTTCTTTATGTCAATCACCACATAGTTGTTGTAATCCCAATCAATACCAAGTATTGCAGGATAAGGGTCCTTATCCCCCATGATTTCGATCACCTCAAAATCAGCTACAATCTTCTCTCCTGTAACATCTATTTCCACATTCTCCAATATCCCTAATGGAAAAATACAATATTGATTGGCCATTATTAGCTATATTGGGGAATATGTCAACTTGGGTTTTCCTAAAGATTCCCAAGTCCTTTTAGACAGTATATTAACATCATATCTTAGATATAACATAAAATCCTTAATCTCAAACTCATCTAGCTAGGCTATTAATCTAAACACTTTTCCAATTCATATTTTCCTTCTATGCACTCTTTGATTATTCTTCTCGGGAAGATTAGTCCTTATTCTATTTTCTGAAGATTCTTCAATTCCTAGGACTAGGTACAGGGCGTTGCGCAACTTTTCTGTCAACTAGTCATTCCCAAGAATATCAGAAAATAGTTGAAACCAAAGGTCAACTACATTTTGTGGTTTCTTAGGTTGTCTTATCGAGACTACAGGGTTTTAGGGTGCAGGGGGTGAAGTAGGGACTTGCACGATCTTAGGGTAAACAATAGGTTGAAGGGGTTTTTCTTGCATCTTAGGGCCAGGGATACTCTAGAATACTTCTATTGAATTTTTAAAGAATAGATTATGTTTCATAGGATCATACATGTCCTCCTTATGCGATGCTTTCTGGATATGAGGTAAATTATCATCATATGTGCCATTCTTTTCTCCTCCTCGAGTAACGATATTAAGGTTGGGTAGTTGTCCTTTAATGACTCTCTTTATCTATAAATTGATAATATTAGTTCCTCGTTGACATACCTGATCTTCCCATTTCACAATTAGCTCTAGGAAGTCTTCAGTTCCATGCCCATTGGTCCTGTAGTGAGAACACCATGGCCACCTTGGGTGAGGACAATCTCTAGCCATGTGGCCTTGCTCATCACAATTCTAGTATCTACTTGGTCCTCTTCCCCTAGTTCTTCCTCCTCTGAAGTCTCCTCCATATCCACCTCCTCGACCTCTTCCCAGTCCCTAAGGGGTTTCATTCACCCTGAATGATGTTTGATCTAGTCTGTTTGCAAGTGCATCCAATGCTCTACATTGATTTATAGTATGTGTGGTAGATGCGAAAAACTCACAATGCACAATATTTGATACTGTTAAATACTTCTAAATAATGGGGAACTGTCTTGGCCCATGCACATGGATTTAGAAAATCTTGCAAGACTCAACTAACATCGTTGCTTGATTACCTGGAAAAGCATGATGAGGGGTAGGGGTATGGAATGGTAAATTCGTGGATACTTGCGCAAATCCTCCCATGGTTCTTGGTGAGGGTCCCATTGGATTCTTAGGACGTCCCATTCCCCTCATTCGTGGACATTTGTTGACTAGATGTCCTTCTTTGTAACATCTAGTACACCAGACTTGCAGTCATCCTGGTCTGGGTATCGTCAATTCTTGAATATTCTCTGTGAGGGATGATATTTGTCCTTGTATTTGCAGCATATTTTCATCTGTTGGGGGTCTATTCACTCTCAGGCTCCCAATATATCCTTCCATGGCTTCAATCTTCTTTGATTATTTCAAGGCATATGTCAGAGTGGCTATCCGTTGTTGCATTAACGAAATATGTGTCAGAGGTAACAATCCCTGGATATACCATATTCTTTGATGTTCCTCACGGATCAGATGCGCTAACCTCCCTATAGCATCTTTAAACTTCTGGCTATACTCCCAAGCCAATTCACCTTCCTTTTGTTGAATTTCACGCAACTCGGACAAAGCTTGTTGTTCTGACTGAGGTAGCTTACACTCCACTATGAACTTTGTTCGTACCTGTTCAAGTGTGAATGCTTGAAGTTTAACTCCTGGTACTCCTCACTCAATGGACTTCATGTACCATTTGAGAGAACGACCTCTCAAGGTAGTCTGAAACTCAACCAATTTATTCACATCAAGAGTCCCTCTGGACCTCCATATTGCTTCACATAAGAACGAATGTTGCTCAACATCCTCGTCTCCCTTACCCCAAAATTCAAGGTATCGAGCAATCGAACCTACCACGTTACCAACCATTGTTGATATTACTTATCCTATCAATATAAAACCTAACAGCTCTGGTTGTGATCTACTAAGGGATCCCAATATCCTCCCAGTGTTCACGCTTCCTGGTTGTGACTGACTAAGTGACTGCAATGGAACAAGAATAGCATAAGAAGGTATTATAGAATTTACCACTTGTATAGAAGACACTTGGGGTATGGGTGATTCAGGACTCATGCCACTGGCTTCGGGGCAGTTTTTTTTAATCTAGGGGGTCTCGTTCTCATCCTTTGTAGAGGTCTCTTCAGCAAAATTCTCGATATTTCCTGGCATTAGGGATGAATCTTATCTCTCTTATTCAAGATCCATGTCGACTTCCTTTTCCCGTGCTTCTACACCTTCTACTTCCTATCCTCCCTCTTGGGGACTTCTTTCTCTCTGCACTTCTCTCTCCTTTAATCTTTGACTGGATAGTATTTCATATCTTCTCATCTTTCACAACTCTTCCATCTGTACTTCCTCAAATTATCCTGGTATGACATCTTTCCGCAACTTCTCAAACTATTTTACTACTTTATTTATCTTACTACGCCACCACTTCTCAACTATGGCGGCTCTTTTCAAGGCTCGCTCATCCCTTAAGTCCATTTCTTGTTGCTCCCCCATTTTTCAAAGAACCCTCTCATAGGCCATGACTCCACCCCAAACTCACCCCACCCCAAGAGAGGGTGTTTATGTTGCCATCTCAGTCGGGGACATAATCAGCGTCCCCTCTAATGCAAGAGCATCGTCAGCAAGTACACATGGCAGGACAACTCAGTGCCTGAGAACCAATTCAGAGTCTCGAACGCTAGCCAGTACTGCAAATATTTTGAAGCTAATAGAGAACAATAAAAGAAAAGATCATGCACGTGGAGATAGAACGAGTACGCATGACCTGGGATTTAACCCTAGTCTCGATGTAACCAAAATTAGGTAGTAGTTAGTTTGTTTTCTTTTGTATAAAGAGTGGTTTTGTACTCCCTAAAGAAGGGTTGCGATAATTGTTAGAAAGTAGGAATTTCAGAGTAGTGATTGTGGTTTGAATTTTACTGTAACCATTTTCTTGATTTGAATGAAGATAACAGAGGAAAATTGATCCAAAGTGTGAAGTTGTTGTTGATTGTAAATTCCATGTTATTGTATTTGTTCAAGAATACATGAATCTTGTTATAGATGTGTATATCTTTGAGATGCCTGCATAAAATTTAAATCGCTTTTCCTCGTGAGCCAATGCAAGGTGTGCACAGAGTCCGCAAGGAGTGCGTTGACTGAGTTTGTCTCAACTCGTAAGCTCAGGAGGAACAGAGTAAGGATTATTTGCAAG
The DNA here is from genome assembly GCA_010110895.2 of Picea sitchensis. Lineage (NCBI taxonomy): Eukaryota > Viridiplantae > Streptophyta > Pinopsida > Pinales > Pinaceae > Picea > Picea sitchensis. Next base: position 53,760 of record SNQJ01S0035281.1, read on the forward strand.
AACTGTAAGGCAATTGCTGCAAGGTGTGCACAGTCATCACAAGAACTCAAATCTTGTGTAAATATATGTTGCAAAGAGTGCACAGGTTTGGAATTCGACGAAGAGTTGAAGCCACTCCATAAATAAGTCGAAGGACAAGAACAGAGGGGCCAACAAGGCAGGAAAGAATTATTTTCAAGAATATTTGGATCTGAGTTTGACGAATTTCCCGGAAAAGAAAGAAGTGCTTGGGAGATCAAAATATTTGGAGAGATCAAGCTCGAGAGGGATAGCACTTTCCAAGAAGTGCGAACGAGGTCCAAGAAATGGACTCACGAGAAGGATAAAGGTCGAAGCCTTTAAATCTTTCAAAAATATTCTAAGTTAGAAGAAAGCGTAAGCTCAAGGAAAAGATCTCAATCGTTCGATTAGAGTGCAAAGAAAGGGTCTCAGTCATCTGATTTGCACGCAAAAGGATCGTAGTCGTATGATCAAGGTAAAGTGCACTAACATTAAATATTTGAAAGTGTACAAGAGAATCGGACTTATGAAGTTCTAAAATCATTGGAACCGTCTATCGTCAAGGAGGACATGTGGTGAGAGATCAGAATTTTCCTGACTCGCAGAGTGAAAAGGTCAAAGGGCATAGTCGTGAGGATTCGTGAAGTGCAAACTCACGAAAGGATCACAGTCGTTGATTGTTACGAAATCATAGGAACCCTCCATCAAGATAGGACATGTGGTGAGAGATCAACATTTCACTGACTCGTGACTCAGAGAAGTCAAAGGCAGAGTTATAAGAACTCATGAATTGAGAAATCACAATTTGATCACAGTCGTTGAACCATAGATGTGGTTTCATCGAGAGTTTGCAACTCAGAAAATCAGAGGTAAGAGTTTTGGGAACTTGCAAAGTCCGAAATCGTGATTTGATCTGAACCGTCAGATCGAGGGGAGATCTGGACCGATGATTATCCAGAGGGAAGGAGATATCAGGAGAAGGTAAGTGTGCAGTCTTCCAACTTCGCAAAACATGAAGTCTTGATTCATGAAGAATTGATCTGAGTCGTCAGATCACGGGGAGTTATGAGTTGTTGATCTGGCACACATGAATTTTGGGATACCGGGGATCGGAGGAGAGAAGTGATCAATTTTCCAACTTCGCGAAACATGAAGTACCAATATGTGAAAAGGGGATCGGAACCGTTGGATCACGGGGATTGTGGACAGTTGATATAACAAGCGGAAATTTCACAATTTCAGAGTTCGAAAGATGGGAGACAAACAATATTTCGACCTCAGGAAGCCCAAAGTCTCAATTCACGAAGGGGGGAGAAGATTCGTTGGATCACGAAGATTGTAGACCATCGATCTAGCGTGATCGCAACTTCAGAAGTCATGAAGCACTTTTTGTTTAGGCGAATGGTCACAGCCTTGGTCACGTAGAGGGAGGGTCTTAACCAAGAGAACTAGCACCTAAATACGTTGAAGCTTTAAAAGCATTAAGGAGAAGCATGCGGGTTTCATAAAACCTGTGCCTTAAGAAAAAGGGGGCCTATTCAGTTGATTGAAGGTTATTAAGGGGTCGAAGAGTCAATCAGACTCAGTTTCCTGATCGATCCTAGACCGGGAGGTCGCGCAGCCCTTAGGAGAGAAGGGGGGTCTGCATCAAGTGGTATCTGAGTTGATTTTCGT
>SNQJ01S0035282.1:52832-72399 GCA_010110895.2 Picea sitchensis
TGGACAAGTGGTTAGAAGTGGGTTAGCCCTAAAATAAGGAAAGTGGGTTAAGATGATTAGAAGGTAACCCCTTGAAGAAGCTACATGAAAGTATAAATAAGAGGCAAGGGTATCTCATTCAAATACACTTGAGCATATTGAATATCTACAAGTGACAGGTAACCAAAGGATATCAAAGGCAAGTTTCAGAGGTAAGGTGAATTAAACAAGGCCGAAATTCAAGGGAGGATAAAGTATTTTGGTGAACTGGTGTACTGTTGGTGAACTATTGGTGAACTGGTGTATTGTTGGTGAGCATTATTTATTTACTCTAGAACTATTGGATGATAATGCTGCATTGATATGACACTTGTATTTTGTGGTTAAAAAGGATTATATTGCTCTATTACTGATTCACCCCCCCTCTCGGTAATCCAACATCTATACATGAGGAATTTAGAGGGTGATCATACTATGATCGAGCTTGGAATATCATCATAGAGAGACGTGTGAGTATATGAGGGATTTCATATGGTTAATGGATAGTGGATAGTGGAATGTCATGAGGTAAAATAATATTGGATGCTAGTTTGATGGTAAGGCATATGATTGTATGATGTGAGGGTGTTTGCACAGGGGCAGAACCAGGGTTCAACGCTTCAACAGCACACCAACGAAACCCTAACTACCGGCCCTTTCGGCAACACCTACGAAGCAGATGAAGTCTCACCCGAGGTAGAGGTGGGAGGGTTGTAGGACCAGGTGTCTACAACCAAGCTGGGACATAGATATGTGATTACAGCACTTAGCAGAGCACTTAGACAACAATATGCATTAGATCATGAGTCGCATTCACATCGTAGACTAAACCCTTATTACAGAACAGCGCAGTAACAACAAGATCAAGCACTTTCAATCACTTGGCATATAGCATTAGCTCGGATCTAGCATACATTTATCTTTAATACCATTAAGCACTAAGAAACAAAATCATAGGCATCCATCATACATTATAACAATATCACTAAGCAGATAAACAGCATTATTCACATCGCACAAAGCACATCAAGACACAGGATATACATGGCTCACCCTAGTGTGGGGCTACGTCCACCAACTTATTCTTCTTCTTTATTAGTATTCAATATTCTTACATCCAGTCGCTCCTGTGCACAAAGCCACAGAGCCAAAGTCCGCAGAGGACAAGAGATCTACACACTGTGCACCAGATCCTCCTTCCCAAAATCAGGTCAAGGTACAGAGCCAACTCCTTATTAGCACAAAGCCTCACTCTACACAGTATGTTTGCATAAAGCAACTTACAACCTCTTGCACTCAGCTCTGCAAACCTTAACGTATTCTTTCACTAAAACAACATTAACACTTACAACATATTGTGCACATAGACAACCAGAATTCTTACATCACTTAGCTACTTATTTATATATTTACAAAAAGGCCTAATCATGGGTAAACCCATGGGCCGACATCCCATAACCCATTACATAAAACCTAGAAAACCCTTTGTTTAGTCCACAAGCCCATAAAACAAATGACATCTCGCGATCTCAGCTCCGCCTGAGTGCTCCATCTTCGACCAGCCTGTCGAAGTCCCAAAAGTGGTCAAACATGACCAATGTTTCCTCAAAACTTGGTCAATGGCCAACAGGCCCCCAACACTCACCTTTGACTCATCCTGAGTCACTCATATCCGGGCCACGCTCCTTCAAAGGCCTCGATGTTAGCTCGAGCTACCTCGACTTGTTGCTTCTCTAGAGCCTCCTGCTTGGTGAACTCCTGAATCATTTGCTCTGTATTAGGCCCTTCCAGGTGTTGTTCCACTATCGTAACCACTTGGTCTAGTTGCAATCCTTGTCCTTTAATCTCTTCAAAAATCGTGCAGGCTTCATCCTGCACCAGTTGTATTCTCTATGTAACTTCCACGACTCTTCTCTGGATGGCAGTAATCTATCGCTGGACTATGTGTTGCTCCTATGATCTCTTCATTCACTCGACTGTAGTGAGTAGCTTCATCTGTGCCTGCACGGTGGATGCCTGTTGTTGTGCCTCTTGTAGATGCGATTCCAATTTCCTCAATTCTGGTTCTTCTGCAAGGCATTCATAGGTTTGCGCACTTCTATCACTCAACTTCTTACATTTTGAGGTGAGGGCCCTAATCCTTCCAACTGCACTCTTGGTGGCTTCCTTCCTTTGATCGTGCATTTCTTGCACAGTGCTTGGCACTGCTTAGATATCTAACTCCATTATCCTTTCTTGAATTTGTTGAATGGCCTCAGCAAGCTTCCACACTTGAATCTCAGTTGATTCTTGTTCCTCCTGTGTCAAGCCCGACACGGAGTGAAGTGATTTAGTCACCACTTCTTTGACCGCAGTCTGCTCTGCAAGCTACTAGTCTTTTTTTTCTGTATCTTCACTTTGTCCTCCTCAAACATCACCTGAATTTCATATTTCTCCTTCTCGTAGGCGGTTACGCAAGACTATGCAACTCGTAGTTTCTCTAAGACCTCCTCCTTTTCTTGTTTCAAGACTTATGTAGCCTGTTCCTTTTCTTCTTAGACTCGTTGAAGTCGAGCCTCTATTGCATCTGTTGGTCTTTGTATTTGGGAGAGCTCATCCCCCAATTCTACAATCTTTGATGAAGAAGGCACAGTAGGTACTGAGTGGCTCAAATGGATGGCTTGTTGTATCTCCTCCAACTCCTTCTTTATTATTTCATACAGCATTTCCTGCTTTTCTCTGTATCGCTGCAAGATATCCTATGAAGCATCCTCCATGGCTGTGATGATTAGATCGACGTCTTCCTCTATGAGTGTGGACTTCATCTTAGGCTTATTGGCGCACGTCTTCTTTCTTGCCGAAGGTTTCTCTGTAGAAGCCTTCCTTTTTTGTTAAGTCTATGTTCCAAGAGGGGGATCCTGAGGCAGTTTAGCTTCTCCCTCTTCTTGCATTTCTCTATCATTTGCTCCTCATTGTCCATTTCCTTGGTATTATCCTCCTCCTTATGGCGAGCCAGATCCATCTTCTACAGAGGTGTTTTCCTCCTCATCAATTTCTATATGTTGGACTTTTACCTTTTTCTTCTTTTTCTTCGCGCTTCTCTGCCCGACATGCTTGACCTGGGTGACCAAGGGGCTTCCTATGATGTCTGTGTCGAAGAGATATGCATATTAAACCGGTACAAGGAACTTCGTCGGCCATTCTTTGGTGATCTCCTCCATGTCTTCATCGGTCATATTATAATAGGACCGTAACTCCTCCTTGCTCTCATCCTTGCCCACAGTGATATAGATAAAGTGTTGAATTGCGCGGAACTTCGCTAGTGGTCTGTACTGGTGCAATGTTCTTAGTGTCATGCATGGAAATGCCTCAATAGCACACTTCAGTTGCTAGTAGTAGGAATGGAACATAGCATTCGACTTCCACTGCTTCGAAATGTCATTCATATACCACAAGGTGGAGAACCTTGTGACCAATGGCTTTGATGGCTCAACTTCTAGAAATGTAGCTCCTTTCGGCATCTTCCAAGCACCAAATGCAATCAATACAAGTAACCAGATGACATGGAATTCATACCCATGATCCTACGCTTCGCAACAGTCTTTCTCGAGCTCATTGATGAGGTAACTCACCCAGTTCAGTTGCATCTCGTCCACGCACTTCCCAACGAGGTATACTACAAACCTGGTGACTTGTTTTGGATGATTCTTTCTAACGATCTTGTCAGCTATAAGTTGGAAAGCGAGGTGCATTGTTCCATCTTGGATCGAGGCTACCTTGTAGCCTCGCTTTCCATTTTCTACATCGCCATAATCCTCCTTTATGTGTTGTGATAAGGAGCAATCTAAAGTCTTCCCTAGGTAGAACTATTGAGGGTCCAGTCCCTGCATGCTCAGTCCTATAATCAAGTGGATCAGTGTCAGATCCAGAGTAATGCACCTGTTGAGGCACAGATATCCTCCATGGTAGCATGAAAAGAGGATTTTAACGCAAGCGTTAATCTCCTGATGTCATCCAAAGTGAGGGATCTTCATTACATTCAGTATCGTGGACTGCGCCAGCTCCTTGATCCATGGTTGGGAGACTATGTGTGGCTTCTTCCCAGTCGTCTTCATCAAATAACTATGGGATGTGAGCATGGCGTAGTTATTTCTATTGTCGAGATTAAATTCGTTGTTATTCAAAGCTGGGATCTGTCCCAACTGGGTCCCAAATACGTGTATCCCCTTCGGGATGTACGCAGTGATCAACCTATACTCAAAATCATGTGGCATGTTGTCACGATCAACCGCGCAAGCCAAAGGCGATATATAATCTGGCAAGACCGACAGGATCTGCTTTGTGTTAGCCAGATCATCGTGATTCTTGCTTCTCTTCTCAGTCATGGGGTTAGCACGGCTAGAACGACGTCTAGTCGAAATGGATGATTGCAGTCCCCCAGTCGATGACGCATGTATTCCTACATAAAATTGTCTATCAGCCATTATCTTCGTAAGGATATCCCCAACAGATATATCTAGCGCGCTAGGTTTGCTCGACATTCACACTTCTAGACAAATAGATTGGGTAGGCGAATGGATAAGTGAGGTAATCCAATGGATGGTGAGGTCTATAAATCACAGCGTGATATACAATCGATTCTCTGGTAGCTTGGATAATCACGGGTGGAAAAAAGTGGTCTAGCGTAGCATCCGATGGGTTAAATAAGCAAGCACCGTAACGTATTCCTCCAACGGGCAGGAATGTGGCCATCAATGCGAATTTGTTTGTTATGGCACGATATCAACGGTCCATTTGCTCATAACTGCATTTTATATCCATTATGGGGCGTCATTCTAACGGTCAGGGCATCTCCAACAGTCATATAGCTTCGCCGTGGTGAAGTCCCATTCTGCATGGTTCTAAAATTTCGGCGAGGTTCAAGTTCTGTAGATCTGCCTCCTATGAAGTCTTCCTTCTGTTCTCCGTAGGGTCCTGTAGTTTTTCTAGCTTAGCTTTCTTCTTATTGAGCTTCTTGGCCCTCTTTCCTATGATTTGAGCTTCTCTAACAATTTATGGAATCCTCTTTCCATTTGTATTCTTATTCTCTCTTGGTGAAAAGACTTCGCACTTATGATGTGCTCTTACAGATTCTAAGGTTAATGTCCCTTATCTTACTATTTCTAGGGTGGCTATACTTCTTTCCTGCATGGACAGGTTCTTCAAGCCTTCCTGCGTTCTTTCAACTTCGATAACTAATTATCTTGCCCTCTGTTGCTTCGACTTATCCTCTTGTTCTTCTATTAGTCGCTCTATTTTTTTTGTTATGAAGTCCCTTAGTTCTTGTTTTTTCTATTCTGTAGCTTCCTCCTCTACTTTCCTTCTAATCTGATCCTTCTCAATCCAATTCTTTCCTAATAAAAGTGGAAAAGGGGTGTTGTTCTCAACAAATTTAATGACTTCAAATTCTTCTTCAATTGATGTTTCATGATCAATCATAGGTATATTAGTAACTCTTCCACATAGGGTTATCATATTTCCTTTAAACAAGCCTATCCTTCCCAATGAAGGTACCATAGCAGGCTTTCCCAAAATTTCCCAAGTGCTTCATAACATTCACATGTGTTTCTTCATCCAATACACAGTCTATGTCGAAGTCTTCTATTCTTGTAACTATGTGTTTTTTTTTTTTCAGGATCTCCAATAAAATGATGTCTTTGTGATCATCCATTACTTATTTTAATTGTACTAACATAGTCTCTGACTCTTTCTCTTTATGATTCTCCAACATGCTCTTAGCCTCTTGACTTTCTTCAGGGTTTTCTTGTCTTGTGTTCCTCTTTTCAACTTTATAAATCATTCTTAGACAATCCTCAACCTCATGACCAATAACTTTACAATAAATACAAATAGGACTTGTACCAGGGCATTCCTTAGCAAGATGTCTCGGTCTTCTACAATTATAACACTATGTCAATCCTCTCTTTCTTTTAAACAATCCCCATTCTTTCCTGTACTGCGCACTGGGATCCAAGTGTTGGACTTGCAATCTACAAAAAAAAAAATTAGGTTCCTACATCCACTTATTAGTCCAAAAATTCTTTCTATTCATGGGAATAACATATCTTTCTCTATTCATATCAATTCTTTCTTCTAATTGTGCCCTACCATTCAGACTAGGACAAAATCTATCAAACATACCTAGATTCATGCTTTCGAAGCAAAAATTTCCATTTATCTTACCCTTACCAGAGCACAAAGCTTTAAGATCTTACCTCTCTTCTTCAGATTAGGTTTCTTTCTTAACACATACCTTCACAACTTAATTAGAATATTGTGCACTACAGTAACAGATCTACACACAGAGATTTATCTTTTCTTCAGTTCCGAGAAATCACAGTTTCAGGTTCCGACAACAGAACCATTTGTTGGCACAGGGGCAGACCCAAGGTTCAACGCTTCAATGGTGCACCAACAAAACCCTAATTATCGGCCCTTTCAGCAACACCTGCGAAGCAGATGAAGTCTCACCCGAGGTAGATGCAAGGGGGGTTGCAGGACACAGGTGTCTACAACCAAGATGGGACACATATCTATGATTACAGCACTTAGCAGAGCACTTAGACAACAATATGTATTAGTTCATGAGTCTCATTCACATCGCAGACTAAACCCTTATTACAGAACAACACAATAACAACAAGATCAAGCACTTTCAATCACTTGGCATATAGCATTAGCTCAGATATAGCATACATTTATATTTAATAACATTAAGCACTAAGAAACAACATCAGAGGCATCCATCATACATTATAGCAATATTTCTAAGCAGATAAACAGCATTATTCACATTGCACAAAGCACATCAAGACACAGGATATACGTGGTTCACCCCAGTGTGGGGCTACGTCCACCAACTTCTTCTTCTTCTTTATTAGTCTTCAATATTCTTACATCTAGTCGCTCATGTGCACAAATCCATAGAGCCAAAGTTCGTAGAGGACAGGAGATCTGCGCGCTACGCACCAGTTCCTCCTTCCCAAAATCAGGTCAAGGCACAGAGCCTCACTATACACAGTATGTTTGCACAAAGAAACTTACAACCTCTTGCACTCAGCTCTGCAAACCTTAACCTATTCTTGCATTAATTCAACATTAACACTTACAACATATTGTGCACATAGCCAACCAGACTTCTTACATCGCTTAGCTACTTATTTATATATTTACAAAAAGGCCTCATCATGGGTAAACCCATGGGCCGACATCCCATAACCCATTACATAAACCCTAGTAAATTGTTTGTTGGGTCCACAAGCCCATAAAACAAGTGAGGTCTCGCGATCTCAGTTGTGCATGGGCGCTCCATCTTCGACTAGCCTGTCTAAGTCCCAAAAGTGGTCAAACACGACCAATGTTTCCTCAAAACTTGGTCAGGGGCCAACATAGGGTAAGAGTAGGGAAGCTTAGGAGATGAGAGAATAATCAAATAATAAGAGTGGATGCAAACGAAGTAGTATAGAAATAGGATAAAGGGATAGGGGTAAAATATGGATTCATGGGGTAAAACAACAAGCATGAGAGGAGTTGAAAAAGGAGTTATCTTGTCCTTAATAAACTAAAAACAATTTAAAATAACACTTAGCTTAGAATTTGTTTATCCATCAATACTAACAAATATGTATGTTGGGTATGAATTGTGTGCAGAAATGTTTTGAAGATGAGGATATCATTGTGATGATCATGTTAATTATGAATCTTTTTTGTTGAATCTGGTATAAATGGTGGGCCTTTCAAACTAATCTAGGATACATGTGAAGTGCATATAGCACCCACAATCCTCTAGACTGCTTGAAAAATTGAGAAGTGAAGATAGATATTTTGTTGATGTTGTACTTTGTTTGGAAATTCATATTTGTACTACAGGATAAAGTAGGAACTTGTGGAACATGATGCATGATGACTGAGGGTTGAATAGAAGGTGTACTAAAGCTTAGAGATCACATAAATGCTTGAATAAAATACCATTGTTGGAAAAGACGCAGGTGGATGGACACTTGAAAATATAAGCTAGGTTGTTGGAGATGAAGAATGCTAATCAAATATGTTGATGATGAATAAATGATGTTGTAAAGAATATGTTGATGCTACAAATTATGAAAATATAAATTTTGTTTATTAGAACCAAATTGAAAAATGAAAAGTTGAATACTTAACCAAAACTCAAATTCTGCTACTGATGTTGATGCCATAAACCATATAGTCTTCACATATAACCCTTACTAGTACAATTCAATCTATGTGAATGGATTTACTTGGAGTCGAACTTAGAAAGAAATCATTGGATTACTGATCAATAATGTAAGTCGTTAACCAATGCGAGATGACCCACCATTAATGTCAGTGGGCATCAAGGGATAAAAGTACATTCTAGTTGGTGTGAATGAAGTGTTAGAGTCGAACACTTATAGAATCCATCAGTCAAGGGACGTTGATGTATTCCATTTTTTATAGTGAGAGAACATGGCATTAAGGTATGCAGGCCATAAGTTACTTTTAAACATCTCTAATCTCAATCCCAAATGATGTGTTGGAGTCAATGGGATGAGACTTATCAGAAGGTGGAACTTAAGGAATTCCACATCAACTGACATGATCATAAAACACAGATGATTTTGAAGAACCATAATACAAGATAGAACCAACATGAAGAAATTTATTGAGAATTTTTCCCATCGGTTTCCTGGTTTTCAAGCAAAACTCATGTCTGGTTGCATCGGTAACCTAGTTTTCATAACTAGACTTGTTTTTATCTTTACTATTATATTTATTTATTCATTTACAGTATCCTACTGTACATGGAAAAATAATTATGTTTTTCGAGTGTAGGAGTATTTCCAATGGATCCATGTGCATAATAGGATTACAAATATGCTCATGTTCAAGTTTGGAAGATATACTTTGAGGGATACTATAATACAAGGAACAAGAGGATTTGATTGCGAAGATGTCAAGAAATGTTGAAGAATAGAGTGGTGCTTCAGTATGATGGTCATTTGGAACCAAATTTCAATGTAGTAATGTGGCACTTGGTCTACTTGTTCATCAGCATTGATTTGCTAATCCCCCTTTGTCATGCTATGCAGATCTTCTATATTTGTTGATTGGTCTCTTGAACACATAAAGGATTTGAGGATAGGCATGCTAGAAATTCCTCAATATTAGGTTCTAATATTTTCTCTCCATCAAATGTTTCCCATAACTGCTTGATCTCTTCTAGATATTCTTCTTGATGTTACTGATGGAATTTTTGGTCTTCGATCACTTCCCAAAGTGTAGGTATGTTCCCAATTGCTATCATAATTTTATCCTCCTGAGATGTCGAGATGATTCCAATTGTTGCTAGGATTTGAGAGATTTATTGGAGTAACATCCTTCTTTACTCAATGGATTCTTGAACATTCTTGAATTCTTCTTGATGGTAAAGAGTTCATTACTTTCTACATAGATTAGTGCATGGGGCTCTTACGACACCTTAAAATGAGGAAATAAATGAAATCAACATAAATGAAAGCACACTACTCTAAGCAAACTTAAGAAATCTGAAAATTTGTCATGTATTTTAAGTCCTCGTGCTACTCAAACCCTATTGTCACCAATTTATTTGTTCGCATGAGTTAACTCTATCAAAATAAAAGAAGACACATTGAACCAACACGACGAGGGATCGGAGAAACTCACTAAAGTGAATGGCGCGAGCTAGAACCCTTTCATAAATCCTGAAGTGAGGGTGACTTTGCATCTTATCATTTCTCCTCCTCCAAGTATTAAATGTTGGTGCAACAGTAACTAAATTACACACAAAACAGGAATCTTGTGAAAACAACCCACCTATGCTCTAATCCCTTTTGCGACTCCCCGAAAATAGTGTCAAAAATGTCAGGTTATTTATATGCATAAATCCTTGACATTAAATCATCAATCCAAGAATTTGTAGACTTCGAGATGCAGCACAAAAAATGCAGGATCGGATCCTATTATATCCTATGCTAACAACTAATGCTGACAAAACATACTTCGAAATGAAATAAACAAAATTAAATGACCTATCACTAAATATATGAATCCAAAAGGAAAATATGCATGTAACCACACAGAAACCAATTCAAAGAAACCAAATGTAAATCTCAAACACCTTAATCTTGCATTCACATATTTATATTATTATGAATAGGGTCATTGCATACTATGTCAAGATGTGTGGTCTATGCATATGTATGTTCTCGAATGGGATCTTGTTTAATCAATGAATACTTAATATTTCAATATATGAGGGAACAAAAAATGCTTAAAACCATAAAATAAACCTATAAACAATAATTAGTTCATTAGCTTGAGGTTTCATTAACGGTATGTGTTGCAATATTTCACTTAAGAGCCAAGTGTTCATGCACTCTAAGAGATGATTAACTTGTCAAACTTGATGAATTCTAATTACTATAGCTTGACTTTAAGAAACATGAAAATGTAGGGGTAAAATACCATTCAAGCTTTCATCCAAATCAGTCAACAAAAGAGTTGAACTCTTGCAAAATTCCACTAACTTTATAATGGAATTATTAGCTCAAAAAGGTAAGTGATGAAATCTGTAACTAAATAAAACACATAAGCTAAATATACAAACTCATATGTTAATTATAAAAATTCTTTGTTGGTGATGATGTGATTTTCATCGAGATTACCTATCTTCGTACATTTACGACTCAAATAGATATTTTCATTCATCTCGGCATATCCATTCACTCAGAGAAAATTAATAAAACCAGTTATTAGTCTATTAAGAGTTTCTCTTTATGAAGTCTCAAAGTATTCTCTTTCACTTTGAGTGTCCATGTCCTTATAACAGTGGTGAGTTCAATGCTTAAAGGATTCTGATAACTGTGACAAGTCTAAATTCTTTATTAACATAAAACAAACACAACAAATGAAACATCAAACTAGCTGAAATCAAATAATTGTCACCATAGGACTGCAACTTGTCATTGGATTGTAGGACTTGAATGCTTATTGGGTTCCAAACCACAATGTTTCATTAATGACAATGTTCATGTGGTTTTTCTTATATAGCTTATTAGGTCTTGAGTATTCAAAGGTTTCAGTATTGTAATGGCTCACACAAAATGCTCATTAAATGCTAGGAAAAAGCACACTTCACTCTGCTAGAAAGTAAATCGCAAGAAAACCTATCTAAGGAAATAAAACAAAGTACTATTTATAATTTATGAAATCAATGAAACTTAGAATTCAATTCTACACACATAAAGCAATAAAAACATTATGTGAAAGGTTATCTCTATTCTAAATGTAAACACATAGGATCACTGCAATCTGGAAACTAAATATTCTCAGGAAAATGCATAGTAACAAGATGTACTCAGTGAAAGCACACTCCAAGGAAAAGCATACTCGAGGAATAATGAAACTAATGAAGTGAAAGACAACCTGTTGATCCATAAATGTAAATAAACAAGTGACTTTTGTATTCAAAAATGAAAGATAATCTCTCAACGTGGAAAGAACAGAGATATATCAAGTGTGTAGAGGACATATTAATGAAAAGTACATCTATAGAAAATCGCTCTTTCAAAACAGAAATATGTATAATCGAATGCGAGTAGAGGCATTAATTTGGAAGTAAATGCATGTCACACATATAACAATAGCATTGTAAGTTAAACAAAAATGATGTGACAAAGGTTGTTTCCCTGCAAATGGAGATTATTTTCTTGGCATTTGATAGCAATGACATTGAGTTAAATCTAAAACATTGAATATAAAAATAAAATCACAGTACTTATACAAATCTAAACTAGTTAATGAATAGAAAGAAGTGAGTTACCAAGGTTTAGGGGCCCTTCCCAATCTAGTATTCATTGTTAGAAACTTCTTATCTACTTAAACTCATGAATCAACACAAAAGCACTAGCACCTTCTTATTGCAGATGGAAAATTTCAGGAATTACAAATGTACGAGCATACATTTGATATTTCTCTTACAAAAATGAATGATATGTGTATTCCCTATATTTGGAGGCATTACTTATACATAAAATCAATGGGAAAGGATGGAACCAAATTCCCAAACATCAAAAAAAATTATTACAATCTTTGGGTTTTTGGAAAATCAACCATAATAGTAAATCTAGGCAAACCCATATTAAAGAATCACCCTTAACTCCCATATCCTTCACTTTCTAAGAAATCCACCTAAGTAAATACTCATATTTTTGTGTTCTTCACAAAACCCATGTTCCAGGATTTTGAGATTCGTCTTCATATGCCTGAAAATCGCATTTAAAGATTGTTTTCTGACAACTGCTGCTAAAATTGACAAGAATGTTGACCATGAGCTAGAGACTGACATGTGCGACCTAGGCATGAACCAAGGGACACACACCATGTTGGCATATATATCTTCAAAACCCTTGCGTCCATTTTCCATTTGGGTGTGTGCTCATATGCTAACCATGGAGGTCGGTGCAGGAACTGAACACTAGGTACAAGAACTGAACTGAACAATTCTTCATTAGTGAAGTTAGATTAAGAACTCATTCTAAACTACTAAGAACTTAGTAAATGCGATAAAATAAGCAACAATTACCTCTTAGTGTTTGTTGAAATGTTTAGGGCTTAGAAGTATCGAATCCTATGATAATATGGGCAGGTTTAGGTATAAAAGTATGTTGGTAGTGGAAAAAGCAGTATTTAATTATGACAAAATAGGAGGCCAACAGGTATCATGATTGACATAAATGTTTACCACAAAGTAAGTGTTTAATCTGAATTCTAGTTCCTAGATTTTGTAATACTTATTCACCTTCGTTGGTAAGAAAACCCCCACACATTATGCTTGTTCATCCCAAATAAAGCATTTGACAGCATCTGTGTGGTTGATAAGACACTCTAAAGCCTCTACACAGGATAAAATAGGCGACCTAGTGGCCACCATGTGCAACAGGGAGCGGTCTGTGTTTGGGAAAACCTGGTCATCCAGGGCTTTGATTTTTGGATTGTTGTGGGGTGTAAAATATGGGAAGTCTGAGTGATTGATTTTATTAAACAAGTCGTTCCAAGAAGGTAACAGTACCTTAGACCCAGTTCTTGGGTATGTGTATTTATATAATGGTGTTTGATTGAACACTTTCTTCTATGGAAATTGAATTACGAGCTCCAACTTGGGAATTTTCTCCATTCCTTCAGCAGGGGTTGGGTTTGATGCTTCGCCTAATAGATAAGATTTCCCCTTGGGTGTTTTTAGATATTGCTAGTAAGCAGTTCTTCACATAGGCATTTTTCTACAATAAAACAACCACAATTAGTTCTCAATTCATTTGTATTATCTAGGAATCATGACAATTATTCAAATAAAATGCATACCTAGTGTAAAAAAAATGAGAAATTAGAATTAAAACTTACTATTTTTTGTAACAGATCTTTTAATTGGGCAGAAACACAGTTCTAACAATAACAACATCTAGTCTTGAGTCATTCTTCATTGTGCAATCTCTCATCAAACACTTGATGGTAAGAATGCCCAAACGAAATCATTCATGCTCACATATTATAATTCCCTACTAGTCAAATCCAGCAGTTAAACCACAAGGTGCCGTGAGATTGCATAAATCTCCAGGATTTTAATGCACCACCTGAGTGCCATTCTTGAAATTAATCCATCACATCAAACGATGGTGTGAAGTCTTGTTTCCTAGTTCATTGATGCATTCAAAAAGGAAGTGATGTGGTGCATAGCGTCTTGTTGGTCAAATTTTTTGGTTCTAAGGTCATCAACCATTCAATCCAACTCTTGTTTCAATGTTCATCGATGATCCCGATGATATTTCATGTTAAAATCATTTTTTTATTAAAACACGGGGTCTTTCCCAAGTGGTGATGTTTCGAAACAAGTGGATTTGTACAGTGTCATGGCACATGAATTGTCACTCAAAATGTCATATGGGAGAACTGAGACTGTCATGGAATGATCTGATTGGCCAATATGTGGCGACATAGCCCAGTGTTGGCACGACTCTCTAGGTGTAAAACTGTGAAAGGTCATATCTATGTTTATATTTCAATGACATGATTAAAAAGGGGACATGAGACGAACAACTCAAATTTAAAGTTTCTCATATGAAGATTGGCCTTCGACAAGGACAATTATGCACATGTGGGTTTAATTTGGACTTAGAAAGGTCGACATCTATGAAGCATTGGCTATTGGTAGAGAGACTTGTCTTCCCGACTCTTCGCAATGCAAAATTATTTTGTCGACAATCAATCTTCATCGACGTCAGTGAATTCATTGACCATATGTGTTTTTTACTATTGCCCTCGAAATATTCGGAAGCACAGTGAAGTCGAATAAATTTGTACAGTCTAATGTGGGTGATGATGTGGCAAAGCTGACACGGAAAATTTGATGTGGAAAAGGGGAAATTTGTGTGACATGTTAGAGGACATGGTAGTAAAAAGATCCACATGGTAGGTGATGTGGCAGTATGAAGCTCATGTCTATCATATGACATGGATGCTCATCTAGCTAAAATCAGATGGACCTTGTTTTTATCCTCCAATGGTCAGGATCGATCGCATGCTTGAATCAAATGATCACATATTTTTTTCCCTATTTGTTCATTGGCATCAGCGAGATTGAATATCCATTCCATAATTTTTCAAGAGTCATCGGTCAAAGTTAATGGTCGATGCACATCGAAAATCGACATAATTTTTCATGTGTTTCTAAGTTTACACACAAATTCCACCGACATTTGATGCATTATCAACGATCAAGATAATTGTCTATCGAGGATCGGAAAAAGCAAGCTTTTAATGGTTTTTGTCTCTTTTGCAAAATGTTTCAAGTCTCGACCACCTTTTTATTCAAATTGAAAGTCAGATGTGTTCTTCTATTTTGGGTAATTCTTTGGTTTAGGCTTGAAATGCAATTGACTACGAAACTAGAAAACAAGTCTAACACAAATTATAAGCAAGCTAAATCAAAATCCAAGAAGATAAAAAAAAATAAAGTGGTACCCATTGAAATACATGATATTTCAAAGGGTGTGTTGAGGTCTCAACATTTTCTTGGATAACCTAGGACATTCTTGTCCAAATATTAGAAAATAGATCATGGCCATGAAGAAATAACATATATGGGAATAAAACTTCTTATATCTACTCTCCCAAAGTATGTTGAAATATACATGGACTGGAAACTCAGAAACATTCCAACTATGTGACAAACTAGGGAAGTTATTTTTTGCACACAACCCATCCAGGAGGAAGGATGTCATTCGAAAAGAAGGAGGATCACCAAGATTTGGTGATTATGCTTGACTTCAAAGATAATACCTCCCCAATTGAACTCTCTTCCCCACATCACTGCATGGTAGGCCAATGGTATCCAAGCTTCAAA
Source organism: Picea sitchensis (assembly GCA_010110895.2). NCBI lineage: Eukaryota > Viridiplantae > Streptophyta > Pinopsida > Pinales > Pinaceae > Picea > Picea sitchensis. The sequence continues at coordinate 68,287 of SNQJ01S0035282.1, forward strand.
TAACTGAGAACAATCCCTTTCCCCATACAGTATGCACAATAGGATCATGGTATACATATAAGGTTCTCTTGAACCAGTGATGGCATACCTCTGAGTGGATCGATTGACAAATTTATTGTCTTCTTTCCACCAATCACCCAGTATTATGTTGGTGTCATACCTTTCATAAAATGTAATCACAAATTCTTTGGTGACGGATTCATCAAGGTCCAGGAATTTGTAATATGTATTGATATCATACGAGAGAAAAGAGCCTATATACTCCCCTGTATCATTTACAATCCTACAATTTTGGGCTTCGGTATCGCTAATGACCCACTCCATCAGTTCTATGCAAGGCATAACAGACGCTCTTGTAGCTACATAGTGTAACAAAAAAAATTTGATTGCAGAGAACATTGCAGCATCCACTTCCCTAAGCTCCAGGTTGTTATGTGGGCTTGATTCGGGGTAATATTTATTATCAAACTTTGTAAATAAATCAATACAAGAGGGAATCAACACCTATGTAGAATCCTCGCCTCATGTGCATGGTTTTGTATCCCCAAACAGTGGCACCAACATTAAAATGTTATTTGGGGGTATCCTAATGAGGGGTTTTGTTCTCTTGGACTTTGAGGTCTCTTACACATATGGAGGTGCAGAACTAGAGCCAGCTTCAACATCCTCAGACCTTGTCCTTGGCTTCTTGGGAATTCTTTGTTCATGATCTCTTCTGGGCATCATCGTGTTTGCAACAATATTTCAAAATGAGAAAATTCCACAGTATTATCCTTAGACTCAATTGCACAAAATAAACCATACATGTCACCCAATGAAGTTGAAAGGATAATGAAATAGAGTTTACCTGAAAGCAAGCACTTAATATGTGGTCATTTAGTTAGTTTCTCTTCTTAGAATAGAGTGACACAAAATAACAACCTTCTATTTTCATAACAAGAGCAAGATAACATATGTGCTTAATCGAGAAACATTATTTAGCTAAGTGAACAATGAAATAACTTGGGGAAAATACAACTTAATAAACCAAATCCCAAACTGAGGGGGGGAATCCAGCAGAGTTATGGTATTTTAATATAGTAGACATACCTCATGTCGGCCTTTAATGGTTGATTTTATGTGTGGAGGTGACCATTTATGGTTTTTCAAAACGTTCACTCATCGTTGTGAATTAGTCGGGTTTAGGACATCATAAAGCTCCATGCATGACTCAATGATAACACTAATCCAGTGATGGGTGGCATAATTGTATAGTAGTGACATCGTTTGGTCATGTGCATGGGTGACATGGACGATCAACATTGTAGGTAAATCATGACATGTCGACACTGGATTAGGGAACTACTATGTTGATGTAAAACAAACTATTATTTTTGAACTCCCCAGAGAATTATTTCGGGGTGCAACTTTAATGACTTTTCATACTTCGAATTTTTTAGTTTTATATTTTTGAAGTGTACCTATCATATTCTCTTTCAATTTAAATGCCATACTCTTTTAAAATTCTCTACATTGTGGACTTATACTTTTATGTCTTATGAATGTGACCAAGTCTTATTATGTTGTGATGGATGTGAGTAATTTGTTATTTTCATATTATGGTTTCCCTATCTCTGTATAATATTGTGTAATTATTATATTTAAGTCTATAAAAGATTCATGGTCCTCTCATGAACTTTTTATTTGTGAATATACTCTTATACTTTAAATTGTATTTTTGTAGTTTACTTTCAAGCAATAAGAAGAACCCTAATCATGGGTGATCAAGAAGAAAGAAATGAGATTCTTGAGAATCGAGAAGAAAGAAATGAAACAAAAAGAGTTCCAAGAAGAAGGGCTAGGTCTAGCCCGCCTAATTTAATGGGAGAACAACATACATTACTGACCCTCCCTCAAGGAGTCCTACCAGTATTTCCAGGTGATAGAATCATGGATCCAAAGAGACACGTGGATCAATTTCTAAGTGTTTGTTATATCCATTTAATTGAACATGATTATGTGATGGTCAGAGTCTTTCTTTGAACCTTGATAGGTCCAACTTATTATTGGTATATTCCTCTCCTATATTGGTCATTTAGATCATTTGATGACCTAGAGAATATGTTTATGACTATGTATGCACCTCCCATTGCATATCATATGTTGCTTACCCAGTTTATTCAAATTCATTTCAACAAAGAAGAAAGAATAAAATATTTCAATTTATGATTCTCAAAGAATTTGAATCAAATCCCAGAAGATCAACGATCGAAATCCCCTATTATATTTGGATGTTATAAGAATGAAATTCATGCAAATGTGAATTATGCAATAAGATGTATGTAGAAAAATTATTTTCATGCATCCATCCAAAAGGCAACAAAGATGGAAGATTTTATGTTGGAGACCAATGTTGATCTCGAGATCATTATTGGGAAAGTACAAATACAAATGAATACCTTTCCATATCACATCAAGGACCATCAACTTCAAGAAGTGTTGAAAATAGAGAAATCGGTGGATGGATATTCTAGGGGATTCTTCCTAATGTCAGTAACAATCCAGTAGCCACTCAAGAAACAAGACAAAAAATAGATATTGCTCAAATGAGCAAAACCATCACACAGATGCATAATGAAATTACTAGGCTAAAAAGAGATTAAAATTTCGTCCCACCAAATCAAAATACCATAGTTTCATTACAAGATCAAAGAATAAGAAATGTTAGAAATGAGGAAAATAGACCAAGGACACCAAGAGCCAAATCCTAATGTTGTGGTATTAGAAGAGATTGTGGAAGAAGAAAGCTTTGAAAATTTCAATCAAGAAGCAAAAGTCACCCAAGATGAAGTTTTAGAGTTAGTACAGGATAAAGGCACATCATCTTTTTAAATTTTTAATGAACAAGAAGATCTAGACCATTCACAAGACAATGTTATCCAGACTAGAGCACAAGTAAATAAATTCAAGACGAAAGAAGCACCTGAAAAAGAAAAAGTGAAAACAAATGTTGCAGAACCAACAAAGCAACAAATAGTTGCTAGTCGGGAAAATACTCCACTACAAATGAATTATAATATGATTGATGACTTATCCAAACTCAAAATTACCTTTCCCTTCATGGAGGTGGTGAAGATACCACAACAAAGAGAAAATCTTTTGAAGATACTTGATGATTCAAATACAAGAAAAGAAGTTGTTGTCATGAATACTAAGAAACAATAAAATGTTTCAATAGTGAGGCCAAGGGGTAAATTCCCACCATTCTACATATCCATAGAAAATCATGACTTTACATTACATAATTGTTTGGTTGATAGTGGAGAAACAAACAACATCATGCCTATGTCAATCATGGAAGCGTTGGGAATGGGATGTAAAAAGTACTATGAAATTGGGGAAAGTATATATGCCATTTATTCAAGAAAATTCCCAACTTATGGTGAAATAAAACATTTTTGTGCATGGATAAGTGTAGCACCTCACATCACAACAATTTTCACTATTATAGTTATGGATTTACCTCTGGCATATGGATTTGTATTAGGAAGAGATTGGTGTTCATTGATTGGAGGATATATTATGAATTATGGAAGTTATATGATGCTTCCTAATAAGTATGGGGCAATGGTCAGGGTCCTCCTAGAAAATAGAAATCCTATATATTTTGAAAAGAAAGAGAACGAAGTAATGTAGAATTGTATTGATGTTGGAATTAGAAATTATGTTGTTCTTATTCCAAAACAAATCAACCCTCTTAAGCAGAAGGAAGAAAATTATTTTCAAGTTTTATGGAAGATTCCATTTGATGGTGCATGTTCTAAGTTTGAAAATGGAGTAGGGATCAGTTTTAAAATCCCTCAATCTGGTATATATCTACATGCCATCAAATTGGAATTTCCATGTACAAATAATGCAGCATAATATGAAGAACTAATACAAGGAATGATTCTTTCACTCCAGATAAAAGTAGAAAATATGGTAGTAACTCGTGAATTGGAATTGGTTATAAATCATATCAAAAAGAAATATAGAATCAAGAAAGAAAAGTTGAAACAATATGTAAAAAGAGCATGTGAACTCATGGACTCTTTTAACTCATCCAATATCTCTTTCATTCCTCGAGATAACAAT
>SNQJ01S0035283.1:12166-22645 GCA_010110895.2 Picea sitchensis
AAGACATTTAACACCTTAAGAAATTCTTAAAACGACTTCCCTAAATAATTGTCGCCCAGTTCAGAATCTAAACCTAAGTCTAAAACTTCTCTAGGGTAAAATTTTGTTTAGCCTTAAGAAAAAGACTCTATAAAAATAAAAATTAAGATATGAACCAAAACCCACTTAAGTAATAGTTTTAGTCTTCTTAAAATTAGAGGGTAAAATGAAGAGAGGAATAATTTAATTAAAATACGTGGTTTGAAATTGTAAAGAGGAAATAAATTATTAACTTGTGGAAGTATAAAAAGATTTTAAATCAATAATAAAGGGAAAAGAGTAAATAGCGCAACTGCCATTTTGGCTCTAATAAAAAGGGGAAAGAAGGGAATAATAAGAATCAGTAAACTAAGTAATGGAGGAAACATAATTAAGAAAAGTTGGGAACTTATGGTAAAAAGCGAGGTCAACATAGTAAGAAATCTGCAATTAAGAACCTTCTAATTTGAGCTAATTTAACAACTTCATTTTTAGGGAAATTATTTAAAACATGTAAGGGGATCTAGGAACACCTAGGAGGAAATTTAGGAGCAACTCTAGGTGGGTGAAGGAAATGAGTAATTTAATAAATTAAAGAAAATAATTACTTGAGGATAGAGGGGGATGGATGACACTTGTGCGAAGAAGAATATTTAGTATATTTTTATTAAAACTTAATTAAAATGTGATTTAGGGAAAGTTGGAGGTTGGAAAAACTCTATAAAAGAAAGGGAAGATGAGGAAGAAATGGATCAGCTGTTAGTGTAACGTTACGCTGTCGGATTTGTAACTTGATTGATTACTTGTGAGGAGTTGGGATTTTTCCAGCTCAGATAGGAGTGGTAGCTCGGCCTTGTGAGGAGAGCTGGGAAGCTAGTCATACCATCTGGATAGTGCGTGGCCCCTTTGTGGCTCGGGGGGCTAAGGGGGAAGCAGATTACCCCTAGAGATTGGCTGGGAGGTACCGGTGTAGTCTCGACGGTCGGAAAGGGGAGTGGCACGGAGCAGGAGCGGTACTAAGCGTGCGTTCATCATTCGAGGTGGGAGTTAAGGCAACAATATCTTTTTCATTTTGCATGATAGAAGGTATTAGTACCTTGGCACTCTCTTATTGTTATCATCATTTTGTATTGGCATTCTGAGATGAAAAATACTTAACTTCAATCTGCTTGGGTTCTCGTTGCATTGATTGGTTTTCTTGCCTTGTTCTTCGGCGATTGAAATTGTGTTACAGTTATAAAATATTTCTTCTTACTCTGTTGTTGCATGTCAGTTGGGATAAAGGAGATTTTTGGGCTCTGTGCATATATGACTGGGGCATTTTATATCACTGTGGGCATAATACACATTACAGTGGGCGTTTTTATATTGATGTGGGTGTTTTTATATGACTGTGGGTGTTTATAAATTTTTGTGGGCGTTTTTGTTTTAATGTGGGCATTTATATATGACTGTGGGTGTTTATATCTGACTGGGGGCATTATTAAATATGGATATGAGTGTATTGGAATTTCGTTCTTGTAAAATCATTCTGGCAATTCGTTTTACATTGTTGCTGTAATTTCGTTGAGTGTATTGGCATTTCGTTATTGTGAAATCGTTCTGGAAATTCGTTGTACATTGTTGTTGTAATTTCATTGAGTGTATTGGCATTCTGTTCTTGTAAAATCATTCTGGCAATTCGTTTTACATTGTTGCTGTAATTTCGTTGAGTGTATTGGCATTCCGTTCTTGTAAAATCGTTTTGGCAATTCGTTTTACATTGTTGTTGTAATTTCGTTGAGTGTATTGGCATTCCATTCTTGTAAAATCATTCTGGCAATTCATTTTACATTGTACTGTAATTTCGTTGAGTGTATTGGCATTCTGTTCTTATAAAATCGTTCTGGCAATTTGTTTTACATTGTTGTTGTAATTTCATTGAGTGTATTGACATTCTGTTCTTGTAAAATCATTCTGGCAATTCGTTTTACATTGTTGCTGCAATTTCGTTGAGTGTATTGGCATTCCATTCACGTAAAATCGTTCTGGCAATTTTTTTTACAATTGTTGTTGTAATTTCCTTCTCTGGCAATTTGTTGTAGTGATTACTGCCAATTCATTCTGGAAAATGAGTTCTGGCAATTTGTTGTAATGGTTACTGTCATAGCCCAGTGAATTAATGGTTACCATCTTCATTACCGTTAATATTATCTTCCATTACTATCCACTGACTTCTCACTATCATCAATGTGTCATCAATTAAATCGGGACCTTTAAGCCAGCGTTGCCTTCAATCACTAAAAATAGTAGTTGATAAATAGAATGTTTTTATTGTCATTAAATTAGTGATCAAAATAAAGGTTGCAAATTTAGTACGTCGAGCTGGAAAAATGAATGATTCATTTTACTATATCCAAGATGACATTGATTGTTTACAGGATAGTAAGTCCCTTGAAAAGATTGTTTCTAATGAGGTCATTTAATTATTAATGGGAAGCGCTACCTTCTTGGATTAGTAATTAGCTTGTATTTATTCTCTCTAAGGAAATAGTTAGAATACCAATTTATAAATTAAATTTGATGAATGGCGAGAGCTTCTTGATATTGTGACCTCGGTGTTGTAATCATCTAGATATATAACTAATTATTGTCCTTTTAAGAATTTGAGCGTTAAGTATATCCTTACATGATTTTTCTTGGATCATTAGTTTCCTGGTTGTAGAACACAAGAACTAAACTTATTGATGTGAGCGAGTGTGCTTTTAGAAATTTAGAAGGCATCTAATCTTTTTATTATTTATTATAAAAAGGAAATCTGATAAAAAGGAATCTGGATTACTCCTCTAGTAAAAAGGGAAATCTCCTTGTTTAGCTAGCCTCATTTTTATTTATAAAAACTCAAGATAGATGATTTGACTTATTTTATTCTAGTAGTAAAATGCAATGTTCTTATTAGATAACATTGAGTGAATTTTAAATGTTATGTTATGGCCATATGATTTAAAGTTATTGTTGTCTGATGGTACTAATATGGAAATTTTATTGTAAATGATAACATAAATGATATAGTAATGTGTGACTGTATTGCCACTGTAATATATTGTCTTGCAATATGTAAGGGTAACATGTATGGCAATATAAATTAAGAATATCATGATAGTGTTGATATTTTATTGTTATTTTAAATGCAAAGTTATGGTAAAATAAGATGATGACATTGTGATTTATTTGTGATGCTATTGAATTTTACTGTTATCTATGTCACATAAGATGTAAGGTCCTTAAACCAAGTACCTTAAAATACTATGATTGGGTAATTGGGGGATTTGCAATTACTTCAATTTACATTATACTAAGGTTGGGACGGGTATCTCATCGATTAATGGAATTTAAATGGAGTATGGGATCTATAATTAATGTCAACTGCGTCATAGGAAATGCCTCGTCTTAACAATGGTTGGTCGTTGTCGGAGTCCTTCTGACTTGCGCCTTCCATAGAGGACGTGGTTGTTCTTGATTATTGTTGTACTTGTTGGTAAATGCTTAGTTGCTTGGTTTGCTTGTGTCGGGCGGGATGTAGACACCTCTGTGTAGCCTTAGTATATAAGTTTGTGTAAGTGATTATTTCTGTGTAAAGAATCCAGTTCCGTATCAAGAGTCTTGGACCCTTTAAAGGCAGGGTTTCCACTCTTGCGACACACCTCTAAGGTCGTATCAGTAGGTGCGGGCTCTTTAAAGGCAGAGTTCCCACCACTGCGACCTCCTGACAGAGATTACTAGTTTCTGCCTGATCAGTCGGCCAAGAGCCTATTTGACATTCTCTCTCTTCGGAGCAGAGAACTAAGATTAAACGCCCTGCTTTCCTGTGAAGAAATAGTAAAATCTACTACTATGGATTCTTCCATCTGTGCTCGTACTGTACATAACACATTATGTCGTTTAATGCTTGCAGTTACTTGTTGTGCGCCTTATGTCTTCTTGTTTTGATCATCGTGGTTGCGTCTTGTTAGTTGTCGGGTGGCGACGTAGAGTCAAGTGTGTCTGTTCCTTTTTACATGCGCGCACACACCTTAAACAAAAAAAAAATAAAAAAAAATTACACCTGTTAAAGAGTTGTTGTCGTAATGAGGAGGATGTTACAGCTTGTAAGTGTTAGGTGAAATTTTATCGTGCTTGTATGGAAGTCGTGCTAGATTTTGAGCATTGGCCTCTGGTTACAAAAAAAAAAAAATGAAAAAAAAAGAACTGGGGATTGAGAAACTTAGTATTTTCCATCACTGGTTAATGAATCGATTAAATTCATATTACAAGCTCATCTCTTTATTTGTTGAACCATAAATCGTGGCTAAATTAATTTAAGTCTATATAGGGAGGGTGATCTGAGCCACGCACAGATTTAAAAATAATTATGAAGATAAAACTACTGTCCGAGCCATCGACAGCGATGGAGTCATTACCCGGTCAACTGTTAAGATATTCTCAGCTTCCTGACTCTCAACGGTTTTAAACTATTACACGCATCCTAACTCCTTTTGAAATTTTGAGTCGTTATAACTGTAAACCTGGAGATGATCGAACGCACAGTGTTACATATTTAGAACCCCGCCCTAATTTTCTTTTCAACGATTTATTGGTAGCCTATCTCCTTCAAGATTGACAAAAGTTTTTAGTGACAGTTAGTTTTCCATCAAGCCAAACGATTTCAGTATTAACGCAGACATTACCCTTACCTGGCACTGAATGGTCTTGAACGCCTTTCATTGCTATTTATTAATGCCAGGATTTTGCTCTTGATAAATGACAGGTAGCATTGTTATCTATTCTCTAGAATTAACTACCTAGCTTTGCTTTATGTTAATGTCACGATTATTTTACTATTTAATTAATGATAGCATCTAGTGTTTAGACTGTTAGCTTCATATCAAGAATCCGTGATTAATTGGAGTGTGATTAGGAATACTTAGTTATGTCACCTATAAGATTTAAGGTGATTGTTATCTTATTGTAAGGCAAGGTGATATAAATGAAATATTGTTATTATTGGTTACATTAACCTTTATGTACAGAATGTTAATGTCGATGCTAATTATTTGGGTAATGCCAATTTTCAATGCTATTTTTGTTCATGGTAAAGTTAATGTAATGTGATGTTTAAAGTCAATACTAATGTTTAGGGTAAGGTTGAAATTCTATGTTATTTGTTCTATGGAAAAGTTAATGTAATTTTTATAGATAACATATAAGGTGCAAGGTGGTCGTCCTTATACTTAGTTATGGTAATATAAAATGTGAGGTGGAAATTATTGTATGGTGATGTAAAATAGTAATATGGTAGGTTATTCAATGACATCTCATTATTTTGGACTTTCCTATTTATCATATATTATGTTTTTATCTATCATATATTATGTTTTTATGTGGTTCAAGTCAATTATGTCAATTATTATACTTACCCACTTGATAAGAATTAATGGTAGATATTGACATGAAATATTTATGGCTAAATGTGTTAGATTGTATTGTGAGGTAAATTAGTAGTATGGTATGTTATTTATTAATGTTATACAACCAGTTATTATGCATTAGGATTGGGGAATTGCAATTAATTGAATTTACATTATTTTAACGGGTAGATTTGGCAACTTGTCAAGTAATGGAAATTAAAGGGAGTAATGGATCGGTATTCAATGCTAATTGAGTTGGAGATAATGCCTTCTCTTATTGATGGTTGGTTGTTGTCGGAGTCCTTCAGATTTGCGCTTTCCATAGAGTTCGTGGTTGTTCATTAATTATTGTTGTGCTTGGTTGAAATCATTTTATTGCTTGGTCTGTTGGTGTTGGGCGGGATGTAGACACCCCCATGTTCCTCAGAAAAGTCGTCATCCCTGAGACCTTAAATGGTTAAAATTGATGGGAACTGGGCTTGAGCGTTGCTTATGTGTCTTGGAGGTCCTAACCATTGCAGGGTAGGATGGATGGGTAGTCAGTCTTATTATTGGTCGGTTGATTGTTGTTCATTGCTGACTCATGTTGATGTGTGTCTTAGATCTTTATGTTGATATCGCAGTTGCATGCGTCATGATTTGTCGTCATGTGGCAGTGCGGAGTAATGTCTTGTCACCCTTGCACACACACTCACACACAAACAAAAATTGCACTTGGTATAACAAGTTTGTTGCCGTAACGAGGAGGATCATTATAGTTTGCATCTCATTTAAAAAAAAAATGAATTATCTATCATTTGTTTGATTTTGTGAAAACCCAAAATTAATATTTTTCTCCTCTTCATCAACTTGAAGCTTCTAGAATTTTAAGATCATATTTGAAAGCACAATATAAACAATATTTGTTTAGAACTTATAGTTAGTTTAAATTCATTTTAATTTTATTGTTCTAGATTTTTTCTTATTCACAATTTTTAGGTTATTAATTTGGTTTCTTTTTGTTTCATAGATTTCTATTATCATTTATTTGGTACGGATCTGATCATGGTTTGATTTTATTATCTAAATACGTTCAAGATAATTGGTCCAAAAATAATATTGGATTGTTGCAAATAATTTATGAGCAACAACAGATAATATTTGGAAATGTGTTCAAGAACATACAGACAATTTTGTGGGACTTGTTTCAGCCAAACCATAAGGCATTTGAAGAAACAGTTGAAAATCCATCTGCATAATGGACCCATTTAGCTTACACTCTAGAATTTTCCCAAACAAATGCACAATTTGAAATATATTTGTGTCTCTTTACAAGGAAAAGTTCAGGTGGCAGAAATTATTAGTGACGCCGAGACTGTTCATTTATTGTATAAATATATGAGAAAGTTCAGAGCCAAAGGGGATCCAAGAAATTGAGAGGAGGATTTTTATCATTTCTTTTTTGTATATTATTTCTTTTGTAAACTTTTTTCTTTTCGAATGGAGTAACGGATGGTTGGAATGTTTGAGAGAATGGACAAGTATTTTCAAAGAAGAATATGAAATTCCAGGTTGCTTAATGGATTTTGTCCTGTGAGTAAAATGGTTTTGTTTTCATTATAATATCTTCATATTCTTTGAGTAATTGATTATGCATTGATTTAAATTAGTTTTAGTTTGTTTTATCAATACATGGTTAATTGTTATCATTTATGTATTAATTTGTTCATTCTTTAAGAGTCTATTATCCCAAAAATTCGCTTTGGACCTTATAATAAACTTATTATACTGAAGCTATATGGGATACAATTTAATCTTTGGTTTTTTCCTTTTGTAGATTGTGCAATGTTAATATTGTTTCTCATATAATTTCTGAATATGAAACTTTATTTCTATTGAACTAGTTTTAGATTGTTCTACATATAACTTTTCATGTTTTGTTTTCATTTATATGGTTCATTAAATTTTGGTTCCTTTAATATCTGTGGCTAATCATCTATTCAAGTATTTTGAGTTTACATCTGATACTAGATAGGTGGTAACACCATTTACCGAGGATTGGAATTTCTTTCATTTTCAGTTATTTGGACATTCTAAAGTCACATGATATATAATCATTTGTCATGTTGTCATCGTAAACTTGTTCCGGAATATAAAAGACTTATTTGAGTTTCTTCAAGAAGTATTATGATTTCCTTTGTCATAGGTTTACACTTGAAACAGGTTAAGAGGAGCTTATGCAAATACAAAGAGACGAATCTAGCTAATTACTGTTGATCAACGTTAGGTTAGTTAGTTTATATTTTATTTAATTTGTTTATTTGTGAATGAATAATGATTACATCATTTAAACATTAAATTCTTTGACCATTATCATTTTATCATTTACAATAGTAGTCAATCATTTTTGATTAGTTTTTCATTTATAGTACAAAGGTAGTTTCCATTATTTTCGTATTTTGATCCATTAGTTGAAAAACATTATTTTCACAAGGCTTTGCTTAAACCTTGTAAATTGTATATAGCTATTGTACATAAACATTATTAGTTAAGAATTTGTAATTAAAGTTTTGATTGTTAAAGTTGTATCTTAAGTTAGTCCACATATTTTAGTTGTTTTAGGATCTTAGTTGGATAACGGAGCCATAAACCTGTCAGGGTAGATTATACCAAATGGCTTGGGTTAAATAGATAACCATGAACCGAATCTTCCCTTCCCTTTGATGGTGTGTCATAAACACCCATCAATAGGACTCTGGTTATCCTTTGTTATGGAGGAACACTCAAAGGAAATCATCAACCATATGGTAATTAATTGTGGGTCAATAGATAATTCGAAATCATCTATTATTGCATTATCCAAACAAGAGGTGATTAATTTCACCCAAATTACATTCCACCATGTTTTCAACCTTAACATGGCTAGCAACATTAGACATGCTTGACAAGTTATGAGAAGAGATGTAAATCCCTTTGGCACATTCCTAGATCCATGAATGTACAAGATTTTGAACTGGAGTCTGGTATTTTTCATGCTTGAGATGAGATTATGGTCAATTAGGAAGGGAATGCATCAATGTGAAGTTGAGATCTCAATGGTATGTGGTTTGTGTTAGGTATGTGTCATATTATTTGCATGAGTAGTAGTGTCTACGTTGCACCAGGCGCATAGGGGGGTGCAGGGGGGGAGAAATCCCCCCGCGTAGGGGTTGGGCGGCAACGCCCTTGAGAAAAAAATTGCCTCAGGAAATGTGTCACATTTTGTCTTATTTTTTGTGTTTCCTCAATTTTTGTGTCCATTGTTGGATGGTTTTTCAGCACATGGTTTTTGCCGATGATTTTCTATTTTCGGTTAAGGAATTAGGGTTGTTTACTAATCCAGGTCATTGGGTTGGGGTTTTGGATGCTATTGGCTCCTATATCTATATTGTATTATAAACAATGTATCACTATCAATGAATATAGAATATGTTGGTTTTCTCGATTTGGGTCGGGTTTCTAAGGGAAAATTCTCTGTGTAATGTTTGTATTTTCCATTGTATATTTTTTTTTATTTTATTGAAAATATGTTTGCAAAAAATATTGTACAAGGTTAAAATCTACAGTTTGGTACGAATCCACATTCGTATAATTAGGATTGTGTTTGACTTGTTGTTTCTTGTTTCCCCTAAGTTTCTATGGGAGGCCCCCCCTTGGAGTCAATCTAGTTAATGTTTCATATGAACATGATTCTTTGGTTCATTGTCCAGTTATCTCATAGTATTTCATTTTACACAAGTATTTTGGGAAGCATCCTCTGTGTGGGAACACGGGAATCACAAGTATTGCTTGGGACGTCAATGTGTGTCAAGCGAATTGGAATATATGTAGAATTGGGAACCTAGAACTAACTAGGGATATTGGTCTTTTTTCATACCTCATGGATTACAAAGACCTTAAGGAAATTAGAAGAGTCCTCAAAATCCGTGAGAAGCATATCCAATGTAATACGACTTCTATATTTACAGTCACTTCAAAATTCATGAGAATGAACAAAAATTCACCTCCCAGATAGTAATAATTATGGGGACTATTGTGGAACATAAGCAATTGATAATTGTTCTAGAAGAAAAATGCAATATTCTCATAAATTTGGTCCTAAATTTGAGCAAGAGAGATCAATATAGGGAATCAGATCAAACATTGTCACTTAATTCAACCCACGGGAGGGAAAATGAAGACAAAATGATGCACCAACTTTTCAAAGACATGGAAATCATAAAGGATCTTAACCCACTGAGTACAGGCCTAGAAGAAGCAACTAGTCATCATGTCTTATATTAAGTATTGTTTTTTTCAAGGTTATTAGAATTATATATGTATATTACATAATATATAGTGTCAAGAAATTATTAGAAATTTTGTATAAAGAGATAGACATGTAATCTATATGATTTTAGTCGGCATAGTTTTTTATTTGAAATTTTGAAAAAAAAAATGTGATGTAATTTTTTTGTAGGAACAAGTGTAGTTTTAAATTTCCTCCATTATGGTTAAAAAGAAATAGAATTTGAAGTAGGGAGGTACCATACCAATGTTTGTGGGGTCTAGTTGATGTTCTTGAAGTAGTTTGTAGAATTTAGTATTAATATTTGTAACATCCTGCTTTGATGCACTGAGAAAACTTATTCCTTGAGGACACTTGCTCACAAGTGATCTGGACTATTATGATATTAAAACAATTGTCCTTGATTATGATGCGTTATGATAGATGACATGATGTTTTACTGCATTGACAGAGATAGGTGCTATTGACTCAGTTTTACTGAGTGAGCAGGGTTTTGTACCTTGAGGATGCAGAGGCATCGACGAAACCCTTGGACTCTGGATCGAGTCAGGGAGTGTGTTATTGGGGTTGATTGTTTACTGTGATTTTAGTGCATTTGATTAGATGATATGATGTGAACATGTTCTGACACGATTGTTGATGATGCAGGTTGATGATAGCTTGTCGACTAGACTCACATATGGAGTAAAGGGGCCACACACGACTACCAGAGAGGTTGAGGGAGAGGTG
>SNQJ01S0035283.1:33300-46991 GCA_010110895.2 Picea sitchensis
CCCCCAGCGTTAATTGGGAGGTATAGGTGAGGTCTCGACGGTTGGTGAGCGAGAGCGGCACGGAGCACGCGGACGTCACTCGGAGCAGCCGATCAGGGAACGGTATGTTTTTCATTTTGCATGATAGAAGGTATTAGGACCTTGGCCCTCTCTTATTGTTATCAACATTTTTATCTTGGATTGTGAGATGAAAACTACTTGGCTTATCTTTGCATGGGTTCTCGTCGGATTGATTGGTTTTCCTTTCTGTTCCTCGACGATTGAAATTGTGTTACGGTTATAAAATATTTCTTCTTACTCTGTTGTTGCATGTCGGTTGGGATAAAAGAGATTTTATGACTGTGCTTTATATCATTATGGGCATATATAGATTACAATGGGTGTTTTTATATTGATGTGGGCATTTTTATATCACTGTGGGTGTTTATATATTACAGTGGGCATTTTTATATGACTCTGGGCATTTTATATAGTACTATGGGCGTTTTATACCACTGTGGGCATTTATATATTACAGTGGGCGTATTTGTATTGATGTGGGCGTTTTTATATTACAATGGGCGTTTTATATAGTACTGTGGGCGTTTTATACCACTGTGGGCGTATATATATTAATGTGGGCATTTTTTATATGAATGTAGGTGTTTATATATGATTGTGGGTGTTTTATATAATATTGTGGGTGTTTTATATCACTGTAGGTGTTTATAAATTACAGTGGGTGTTTTTATATTGATGTGGATGTTTTTATATTACTATGGGTGTTTTCTATTATTGTGGGCGTTTTGTATATCATTCTGGGAATTTTCATTTTTGTAAATTTAGATCTGAGAATTCGTTCTGGCAATAGTTGTATGGCCATTTTCATTTGTGTAAATTTAGATCTGAGAATTTGTTCTGGCAATAGTTGTATGGGCATTTTCGTTTTTGTAAAATTATATCTGAGAATTCATTCTGGCAATAGTTGTATGGTCATTTTCGTTTTTGTAAATTTAGATTTGAGAATTCATTCTAGCAATAGTTGTATGGGCATTTTCGTTTTTGTAAATTTAGATCTGAGAATTCGTTCTTGCAATAGTTGTATGGGCATTTTCATTTTTGTAAATTTAGATCTGAGAATTCGTTATGGCAATAGTTGTATGGGCATTTTCATTTTCGTAAAATTAGATCCGAGAATTCGTTCTGGCAATAGTTGTATGGGCATTTTCATTTTTGTAAATTTAGATCTGAGAA
This sequence comes from Picea sitchensis, assembly GCA_010110895.2. Classification (NCBI taxonomy): domain Eukaryota; kingdom Viridiplantae; phylum Streptophyta; class Pinopsida; order Pinales; family Pinaceae; genus Picea; species Picea sitchensis. Next base: position 34,534 of record SNQJ01S0035283.1, read on the forward strand.
TTCGTTCTGGCAATAGTTGTATGGGCATTTTCGTTTTTGTAAAATTAGATTTGAGAATTCGTTCTGGCAATAGTTGTATGGACATTTTTGTTTTTGTAAAATTAGATTGGAGAATTCGTTCTGGCAATAGTTGTATGGCCATTTTCGTTTTTGTAAATTTAGATCTGAGAATTCGTTCTAGCAATCTTCCTTGTAACTCTGTTACTGAAGAATCCCCCTCTGGCACTTTCGTGTTGTAAAGGTGTACTGTGATTGTTCTGGAAATGTGATTGGGTAATTCGTTACTGGATTGGGTTGTTGGCAATATCGTTTGTAATGGTGGATGTATTTACTTTATAATAGTTTTCTAGTTGTAGATCAACAAGGCACCAACTTAATAATGTGAATGAGTGTAATGATTATATTTCTGACGACCTTGAATTAATGATACACAAGTCAAAGGTTATAATTTCAAGGTAATCTATGCCTTTAGATTTCTAAAAGATAGGTTATTACTGAAAGGATATTTTATTCTTCATAAGTTTCAAGGAGTGGTGCTTTTAGAAATTTAGAAGGCAACGAGGGATTACTGCTCTAGTAAAAAGAAATCTTCTTGTTTAGCTAGTCTTATTTATTTAAGTTAGATGAGATAACTTATTTTATTCTAGTAGTAAAATGCAATGTTAGTGTTAGATAACATAAGGTGAGATTTTAAATGTTATTTTTATTTGCATTGTTATGGCCATATAATGTAAAGATGTTGTTGTCTTATTGTACTGTTATTGAAATTTTATTACAAATGATAATATAAATGGTATAGTAATGTGTAACTATATTGCCACTGTAAAATAGTGTCCGTAATATGTAAAGGTAATATTTTATTGCAATATCAAATAAAATATAATGTTAGTGGTTGATAACATGATATGTAATTTTATTGTTATTTTGAATGCAAGTTATGGTAATATAAGATATAATGACATTGTCATTTTATTGTAATGCTATTGAAATTTTACTGTTATTGATGACACATAAAATATAAGGTCCTTGAACTAAGTACCATAAATTATTATGATTTAGTAAATGGGGATTCGCAATTACCTCAATTTACATTATTCTAAGGTTGGGTTGGGTAACTCGTCGATTATTGGAATTTAAATGGAGTATTTGGTCTGTAATTAATGTCAATTGACTCGTAGAAATACCTTGTCCTCACAATGGTTGGCCGTTGTCGGAGTCCTTCTAGCTTGCGCATTCCCTAGAGGATGTGTTTGTTCATTTAATAATTGTTGTACTTGGTTGTGATCATTTAATTGCTTGGTCTTCTTGTGTCAGTCGGGATGTAGACACCTCCATGTTCCTCAGAACAGTCGCCAACCCTGAGACCTTAAATGGTTAAAATCAATGGGAACCTGAGCTTCAGCGTTACTTATGTGTCTTGGAGATCCTAACCATTGCAGGGTAGGACGGGCGGGTAGTCAGTCTTACTTATTGTCGATTGATCGTCATTAAATACACGCAGTCACTTGTTATGCATCTTATGTCATCTTGTTGTGTTCGTCGTGGTTTGCGCCTTATTCGTCGTCGGGTGGCGATGTAGAGTCGAAGGTATTTATTTCCCTTGTACACGTGCGCACACACCTTTAAACAAAAAAAATAAATTGCACTTGTTCTAAGAGGTTTTTCGTCATAACGAGGAGGTTCGTTACATATGGTATCAGAGCGGGTTCAACCCGCGACTTGGGATCGCTACGACTTTCATTGACATGATTTAATTATACTGTTGTTGATCGAGTTGATTTTGTGCGTGCAGGTAATCATGGTTAGAGGATGTCGCGGAAGTAGACGACGGGGTGCTAGGGGAGCAGGCACGATGCCCTCAGTAGCATCCATGTCGGAGGCGTCTAACCCCCAGCGAGACGAGCAGGTTCTCGGACAGTAACAGATAGCAGTTGGCGATGTAGTTGGGATGATGAGATCCTTTCAACGCCTGTCCGAGGCACTGATCAGTCATTTGGACAGAGATGAGTCCAGGGCGCCGACACCAGCTAAGGTCCCGCCGCGTGGACCGGAAGCTACTGGTAGCATTCATCGTGAACTCGAGAAAGTCAAATTTCTCGAGTTCTTTGGTGCCCCGGACGGCACAGCCACCGAGGCATGGTTGGAGAAAATGGGGATGTGCTTCGCACTTCGCGATTATACCTCCAACATGAAAGTCTACATGGCGGTCTTTCAACTGACGGGAAGTGCTCTTCTATGGTGGAAGAGGCTCCTGCCACAGCTGACCATGGTCGTTGAAGACGTGTCATGGGAACTGTCCGAGGAACGGTTTTGAGAGAGGTACCTTTCTGAGGAATTCATTGAGCGTCATCTCAAAGAGTTCAATGCCTTACGACAGGGAGGTCGTATGGTGCCCGAGTACGAGGCCTGTTTTATAGAGCTGCTCTGGTATACTACGCACCTTAACACGGAGAAACTTAGGGTCAACAGGTTTGTGTTCAGCCTTAACGGCAGCCTGCGTGCAAAGGTTAAGAAATTTGATGCCTCAAACCTTGCACGATGTCGTCTAGAAGGCCCTCATAGCAGAGGAGGAGCTTATCAATGGGGGTCAGACCAGGACTCCAATGAGACCAGCAGGGAAGGTCTCATCTGGAACACAGTAGCACCAGACACCAGCGAGACATACGCTGGGATATAGTGGCTTCCAGAGGGGATCCACTTTCACTACACCCCGGCGACTGCCGCCTCAACAGCGGACACCTTATCAGGGACCACTGCATCAACAGCAGTGTCGCCCGCAGCAGTAGTAGTGTAGGCCTATTCAGTAGAACAAACTAGGGTACCAGGCCGGTGGGTCGTCATCTTCTACTTCTGGTACCAGGTCTACTGGGCCGAAGAAGGGGTGTTGGACGTGTGGGGAGCCATACTACCAGCGGGACTGTCCTGTGGAGAAACCCTGAGCGTCTATATCAGCAGGACCCACTACCATGGGAGATATGGGAAAGACCCATCAGATTCATGCAGCAGTGAATAACCGCCAAGCAGGGGATCAATCGACTGTGCTCGAGATGACAGGTATTGTTTCTGACCAGACCCTTAGTATTTTGATAGATCCTGGTGCTACCAAGAGTTTCATTTCTGGTGTAGCGTTAAAAAGGATTAAGGTAAAGGCAGTCGAATGGGATGAGTTTAGCTTTGTAGATATGGCTTTGGGAGCCAAACAGAAGGTTGGAGAAAAGGTTACGGGTTGTGCCATTAACCTGGGAGAGTTTTTCACGAGGACCAACATGTACGTCACGATCTTAGGATTCTACGATGTCGTGATTGGTATGGATTGGTTGGTATCGCATGAGGCGATACTCAATTGTAAGACAAATCAGTTGAGTTTGGTCGATGATGAAGGACAGAGACGTGTGATTGTAGGACGGAACCAGGGAGTTTCCCTGAGGTTCATCTCTTCCTTACAGTTACGGAAGAGTATGTGCAAGGGGTGCAGGCTTTATGTGATCCTTGCGCTAAACGAGAAGGGAGTAGCGGAAGGTCTAGAATACCTTCCGGTGGTGAGAGAGGTTGCGGACGTGTTTCCGGAGGAGTTACCTGGGATGCCGTCGGAGAGGGAATTAGAGTTTACCATAGACCTAAAACCGGGGACTGAACCGATAGCAAGAATTCCTTATCGGATGTCGACCCTAGAGTTATAAGAGTTGTAAATGCAACTGAAGGAGTTGTTGGACCTAGGACCGATATGTCCTAGTGTGTCACCTTGGGGTGCACCGGTTATTTTCATACGAAAGAAGGACAGATCGTGGAGGCTTTGCATTGACTACTGTCAACTGAACAAGGCCATGATCAAGAATCAGTATCCCTTGCCGAGAATGGATGATCTATTCGATCAAATGAAGGGTGCGATGGTGTTCTCCAAGATCGATTTACCATTAGGGTATCACTAGTTACAGATCAAGGAGGATGACATCCCTAATACCACCTTTAAGACGATATTTGGACATTACGAGTTCACTATTTTATCATTTGGACTGACAAATGACCCAGGGGTATTTATGAGTTTGATGAATGGGGTGTTCCGTGAGTACTTGGACAAGTTCGTCCAAGTGTTCATTGACGATATTTTGATTTACTCTTGTATGATGGAGGATCATGATGAACACTTGCGCTTGGTACTACAGTGTCTGCGAGAGCACAAATTGTATGAGAAATTTTCCAAATGCTCTTTTTATCAATCGAAGATTCAGTACTTAGGGAATGTCATCTCCAGCGAAGGTATCGTCGTAGATCCATCCAAGGTCAAGGCTATTATGGAATGGCATGCGTCGACGAATGTCACGGAATTGCGTAGCTTTATGTGTTTAGCAGGATACTATCGACGGTTTGTCGAGGGATTTTCGAAGATAGCAAATCCGATCAGGGAATTGCAAAAGAAAAACAAGAAGTTTGTTTAGACCGAGAAATGCACGGAAACATTTCGAAGGCTTAAGGAGTTGTTAACAATAGTGACGATACTAAAGGTCCCTGACATGGACGCGGACTTCTTGGTATGCACAGACACATCCAAGGAAGGTTTAGTCAGAGTCTTGATGCAAGACGAACGAGTGATTGGTTACATTTCGAGGAAGCGGAGAAGGCATGAGGAGAACTATGCGACGCACGATTTGGAGTTATTAGCCATCATATATGCCTTGAAGGATTGGAGATACTACCTTGTTGGACGAAAATTTGAACCAAAGACTAATCATTGTGGACTACAACACATTTTTACGCAAAGCGACCTGAACGCGTGACAACGGCGTTGGTCGTAATTTCTTAGCGAGTATGATTTTGAGATTACTTACATAAAAGGAACAGTGAACCGAGTGGTGGATGCTTTGAGTCGGAGGCCCCACATCTTTTTCATGTTGCCCCTTCAGACGAATGTATGTGAGAAGATTCTCACTTTACAGTGTGACGATGATTGGTACAAGGAGGTCGAGGGTTTTATCGGACAAAACACAATGATGGTACCATGGTATGAGGGATATTCATTTGATAGAGATGGGTTATTAAGGTTTAAAAGTTGGATTTACGTACCGCCAAATGACGAGTTGAGGATGTTGATCCTGAGCGAGGCTCATAGAGCAGTTTACATGGCTCACCCGAGAGTCACGAAGATAAGGGCAGATCTTAAACCCTTATTCTTCTGGAGGGGAATGAAGGTCGACATAGTTAACTATGTGGCCAGGTGTCTGGAGTGTCAGCAGGTAAAGGCTGAACAAAGACACCCAACAGGATTACTACAAGCACATGCCATTCTGGAATTGAAATCGGAGGTCATTTCGATGGATTTTATTGTTGGATTTCCACTGACGGCAAGGAGACATGACTCGATTTTTGTAGTAGTACACACTCTGATGAAGAGTGCTCACTTTATTCCCATAAATACGAGGTATCAGGCACCTGACATAGCTAGATTTTTCATCAGTGATATTGTGAGGCTGCATGGCGTGCCTAAGAGGATTATATATGATCGAGGATCGATGTTTACTGGATGATTTTGGACGAGTTTCCAAGAGGCCTTGGGAACCCAACTTAAATTTAGTACTGCGTATCACCCAGAGATTGACAGACAGACCGAACGAACAAACCATACCTTGGAGGACACGTTGCGCATGTACGTGATGGACCAACAAAAGCGTTGGGAGTAATTCTTGCCACTAGTAGAGTTCGTTTACAGCAATAGTTACCACAGCACCATTAATATGGCGCCCTTCGAGTTTCTTTACGGGCGACCGTGTCAGACACCCTTGAGTTGGGATCAGCTTGAAGATAGGGTCCTGGTGGGACCAGAAGTGATCCAAGAAGTGGAAGAGAAAATGCAAACCATAAGACAAAGAATTAAAGAAGCGTAGGATCGACAGAAGAGTTATGTCGATGCTCACCAAGTCGACCGTAGTTACGAGGTCGACAATCGAGTCTTCTTGCGGGTTAAACCACATAAGATTTCGATCAAGTTTGGAAAGGGAGATAAACTCTCTCCTAGGTTCGTGGGACCTTTCAAGATTGTGGAGAGAAAGGGGCCCGTGGCCTATCGACTAGCCTTTCCTGATTCCTTGAGGCGTATGCACGATGTTTTTCATGTATCTATTTTGAGACATTATATTAGTGATCCTACACATGTGATTGACATGAGTTCCTTGCTGGTATCGAATGAGGGAGTGCTCACGGCTGAGCCAGTCTGCATCTTAGATCACCGTGTTTGACAATTATGATGTCGAACGGTAGATCAGGTCAAGTTCCGGTGGGACCATTATAGTCCACACTCGACGACATAGGAGGACGCATATGATATGCACCAACAGTTTCCATTTTTGTTTGATAGTTAGACATATGATACTATGATACATTTATTTTTGCATTTATACTTTGAAACTTCAGGACGAAGTTTAGACCAAGAGGGGGTGTATGTAACATCCTGCTCTGGCGCACTGAGAAAACTTATTCTTTGAGGACACTTGCTCGCAAGTGATCCAGACTATTATGATATTAAAACATTTGTCCTTGATTATGATGTGTTATGATAGATGACATGATGTTTTACTGCATTGACAAAGATAGGTGCTATTGACTCGGTTTTACTGAGTGAGCATGGTTTTGGACCTTGAGGATGCAAAGGTATCGACAGAACCCTTGGACTCTGGATCGAGTCAGGGAGTGTGCTATTGGGGTTGATTGTTTACTGTGATTTTAGTGCATTTTATTAGATGATATGATGTGGACATGTTCCGACACGATTGTTGATGATGCAGGCTGACGATAGTTTGCCGACCAGACTCACATATGGAGTAAAGGGGCCACACATGACTACCAGAGAGGTTGAGGGAGAGGTGTGGACAGCAACCCTGCCACAGCCTACTAGCACTCTCATCGTGGCTCGAACTGTAGGTTAATGATTACCTAGTTCAAGAGGACCCACGATGCCGTGAGGGAAGATTGCGACAGTCGCTCACGATGATTCTAAGGGGTGCGCAATAAGGCGGGGGCCTTATTCCTTAGAAGCCCTTAGTCTCCCACAAGTTAACCTAGCGGAGTGTTGACTCCAGGGGTTATTGATATCTACCAATCAATCAAGAAGAGAGTGGTACCCTTGGAGCACGTGGTGCATCCTGAAGGGCACGTCGCGCAAAAGAAACAAACAAAGCGACTGGCACCCTTGGAGCACGTGGTGCATCCTCAAGGGCACGTCGCACAAAAGAAACTAACAAGGTGAGTGGCACCCTTGGAGCACGTGGTGCATCCTGAAGGGCACGTCACGCAAAAGAAACAAATGAGGTGAGTGGCACCCTTGGAGCACGTGGTGCATCCTGAAGGGCGCGTCGCATTGATAGTGATGAAGGAACAAACCTGGATGGCCGTAAGACTTTTAACGCATTAAGAAATTCTTAAAAGAACTTCCCTAAATAATTGTCGCCCAGTTTAGAATCTAAGTCCTAAGTCTAGAATTTCTCTAGGGTAAAATTTTGTTTAACCTTAAGAAAAAGACCCTTTAAAAATAAAAGTAAAAATTTAAACTAAAAATCACTTAAGTAATAGTTTTAGTCTTCATAAATTTTTGGGGTAAAATGAAGAGAGTAATAATTTAATTAAAATCCGTGGTTTTAAATTGTAAAGAAGAAATAAATTATTTAACTTGTGGAAGTGTAAAAAGATTTTAAATTAATAATAAAAGGAAAAGAGTAAATAGCGCAACTGTCATTTTGGCTCTAATAAAAAGAGGAAAGAAGGGAATAATAAAAATTAGGAAACTAAGGAATGGAGGAAACATAATAAGGGAAAGAGGTAAACTTATGGTAAAAAGCGAGGTCAACATAGTAAAGAATATGCAATAAAGAACCTTCGAATTTGAACTAAATTAGCAACTTCATTTTAGGGAAAGTATTTAAACCTGAAAGGGAATCTAGGAACACCTAGGAGTAAATTTAGGATCAACTCTAGGTGGGTGAGGGAAATGAGACAATTAGTAAATTTAAAGAAAATAATTATTGGAGAAAAGTGGGGAATGGACGACACTTGTCACTTGTACACAATCACTTTTTATGCGTCTTATGTCATCTTGTTGTGTTCGTCGTGGTTTGCACCTTGTTCGTCGACAGGTGGTGACGTAGAGTCGAAGCTATTTATTATCCTTGTACACGTGTGCACACACCTTTAAACAAAAAAAAAGAAATTGCACTTGTTCTAAGAGGTTTGTCGGCATAACGAGGAGGTTTGTTACATATGGTATCAGAGCGGGTTCAGCCCGCGACTTGGGATCGCTACGACTTTTGTTGACATGATTTAATTATACTGTTGTTGATCGAGTTGATTGTGTGTGTGCAAGTAATCATGGTTAGAGGATGCCGTGGAGGCAGATGAAGGGGTGCTAGGGGAGGAGGCACAACGCCCCAAGTAGCATCCACGTCGGAGGGGTCTAACCCCCAGGGATACGAGAAGTTTCTCAGAAAGAGAAGATAGCAGTTGGCGATGTAGTCGGGATGATGAGATCCTTTCAGCGGATGTCCGAGGCACTGATCAACCGTTTGGACAGAGATGAGGCCAGGGCCCCGACACCCGCTGAGGTCCTGCTGCGTGCACCGGCCGGTACTGGTAGCATTCATCATGAACTTGAGAAAGTCAAATTTCCCGAGTTCTTTGGTGCCCCGGACAACGCAGCCACTGAGGCATGGTTGGAGAAAATGGTGATGTGCTTCGCACTTCTCGATTATACCTCCAACATGAAAGTCCGCATGGCGGTCTTTCAACTAAAGGGAAGCGCTCTTCTATGGTGGAAGACGCTCCTACCACAGCTGAACATGGTCGTCAAAGATGTGTCATGGGAACTGTTCGAGGAACGGTTCCGAGAGAGGTACCTTTATGAAGAATTCATTGAGCGTCAGCTCAATGAGTTCAATGCCTTACGACAAGGAGGTCGTATGGTGCCCGAGTACGAGGCCCATTTTATGGAGCTGCTCCGGTATGCTCCACACCATAACACGGAGAAACTTAAGGTCAACAGGTTTGTGTTCGACCTTAACGGCAGCCTGCGTGCAAAGGTTANTGTCGTCCAGAAGGCCCTCATAGCAGAGGAGGATCTTATCAGTGGGGGTTAGACCAGGACTCCAGTGAGACCAACAAGGTAGGTTTCATCTGGAACACAATAGCACCAGACACGAGCGAGACATACGCTAGGATATCATGGCTTCCAGAGGGGGTCCACTTTCACTACACCCCGGTGACCGCCGTCGCAACAACAGACACCTTATCGGGGACCACTACATCAGCAACAACGTCGCCCGCAGCAGCAGTAGTTTAGGCCTATTTAGCATAATAGACCAGGGTACCAGGGTGGTGGGCCGTTATCTTCTACTTCATGTACCAGGACTACTGGGCCAAAGAAGGGGTGTTGGACATGTGGGGACCCACACTACCAGTGCGACTGTCCTGTGGAGAAAACCTGAGCGTCTGGATCAGCATGACCCAATACTGTGGGAGATATGGGAAAGACCCATCGGATTCATGCGGCAGTAAATAACCGCCAGGCAAAGCATCAGTCAACTGTGCTCAAGACGACAGGTACTGTTGCTGACCAGACCCTTAGTATTTTGATAGATCCTGGTGCTACCGAGAGTTTCATTTCTGGTGTAGCACTAAAAAGGATTAAGTTAAAGGCAGTCGAACAGGACGAGTTTAGCTTTGTAGAGATTGATTTGGGAGACAAACAGAAGGTTGGAGGAAAGGTTACGGGTTGTGCCCTTAACCTGGGAGAGTTTGTCACAAGGACCAACCTATACGTCATGATCTTAGGATCTTACGATGTCATGATTGGTATCGATTGGTTGGTATCGCATGAGGCGATACTCAACTGTAAGACGAAACGGTTGAGTTTGGTTGATGATGAAGGACAAAGACGTGTGATTGTAGGATGGAACTAGGGAGTTTCCCTGAGGTTCATCTCGTCCTTACAGTTACGGAAGAGTATGCGCAAGGGGTGCAAGATTTATGCGATCCTTGCGCTAAATGAGAAGAGAGTAGCAGAAGGTCTAGAACACCTTCTGGTGTTGAGAGAGTTTGTGGACGTGTTTCTAGAGGAGTTACCTGGGATTTCGCCGGAGAGGGAATTGGAGTTTACGATAGACCTAAAACCGGGGACTGAACCAATAGCAAGAATTCCTTATCGGATGTCGACCCTGGAGTTAGAAGAGTTGTAAATACAACTGAAGGAGTTGTTGGACCTAGGACTGATACGTCCTAGTGTGTCACCGTGGCGTGCACCGGTTATTTTCATACGAAAGAAGGACGGATCGTGGAGGCTTTGCATTGACTACTGTCAACTGAACAAGGCCACGATCAAGAATCAATATCCCTTGCCGAGAATGGATGATCTATTCGACCAAATGAAGGGTGTGACAGTGTTCTCCAAGATCGATTTACAATCAGGGTATCACCAGTTACGGATCAAGGAGGATGACGTCCCTAAGACCGCCTTTAAAATGAGATTTGGACATTACGAGTTTACTGTTTTACCGTTTGGACTGACAAACACCCCAGGGGTATTTATGAGTTTGATGAACGGGGTGTTCCATGAGTACTTCGACAAGTTCGTCCAAGTGTTCATTGATGATATTTTGATTTACTCTTGTACAACGGAGGAGCATGACGAACACTTGCGCTTGGTAGTACAGTGTCTGCGAGAGCACAAATTATATGGGAAATTGTCCAAATGCTCTTTTTATCAATCGAAGATTCACTACTTAGGGCATGTCATCTCCGACGAAGGTATATCCCTAGATCTAGACAAGGTCGAGGCTATTATGGAATGGCCTGTGCCGACGAATGTCACGGAAGTGCGTAGATTTAGGGGTTTAGCAGGATACTATCGACGCTTTGTCGAGGGATTTTCGAAGATAAAAAATCTGATCACGAAATTGTAGAAGAAAAACAAGAGGTTTGTTTGGACCAAGAAATGCACGGAAGCATTTTGGAGGCTTAAGGAGTTGTTAAGAACAGTGCCAATACTAAAGGTCCCTGACATGGACGCGGACTTCTTGGAATGCACAGAAGCATCCAAGGAAGGTTTTTGCAGAGTCTTGATGCAAGATGAACGAGTGATTGCTTACATTTTGAGGAAGCTGAGAAGGCATCAGGAGAAATAAGCGACGCACGATTTGGAGTTATTAGCCATCGTATATGCCTTGAAGGTTTGGAGACACTACCTTGTTGGACAAAAAATTGAACTAAAGACTGATCATTGTGGACTACAACACATTTTTATGCAAAGCAACATGAATGCGTGACAATGACGTTGGTCGGAATTGCTTAGCGAGTACGATTTTGAGATTACTTACATAAAGGGAATAGTGAACCGAGTGGTGGATGCTTTGAGTCGTAGGCCGCGCATCTTTTCGGTGTTTCCCCTTCAGATGAATCTACGTGAGAATATTCTCACTTTACAGTGTGACGATGATTGGTACAAGGAGGTCAAGGGTTTTATTGGACAAAACACAATGATGGTACCATAGTATGAGGGATATTTATTTGATAGCGATGGGTTATTAAGGTTTAAAATTTGGATTTACATACCGCCAAACGATGAGTTGAGGATGTTGATCATGAGTGAAGCTCATAGAGAAGTTTACATGGCTCACCCAGGAGTCACGAAGATGAGGGCAGATCTTAAACCCTTATTCTTCTGGAGAGGAATGAAGGTCGACTTAGTTAACTATGTAGCCAGGTGTCTGGAGTGTCAGCAGGTAAAGGCTGAACATAGACACCCAATAGGATTACTACAACCACATGCCATTCTGGAATCAAAATGGGAGGTCATTTCGATGGATTTTATTGTTGGATTGCCACTGACGGCAAGGAAACATGACTCGATTTTCGTAGAAGTAGACACTCTGAAGAAGAGTGCTCACTTTATTTCCGTATGTACGACGTATCAAGCACCTGACATAGCTAGAGTATTCATCAGTGAGATTGTGAGGTTGCATGGTGTGCCTAAGAGGATTATATCCGATCGAGGATCAATGTTTACTGGATGATTTTGGAAGAGTTTCCAAGAGGCCTTGGGAACTCAACTTAACTTTAGTACTGTGTATCACCCAGAGACTGACAGACAGACCGAACGAACGAACCAGACCTTGGAGGACATGTTGCGCATGTATGTGATGGACCAACAAAAGCGTTGGGAGGAATTCTTGCCACTAGTAGAGTTCGTTTACAACAACAGTTACCAAAGCACCATTAAGATGGTGCCCTTCGAGTTTCTTTACGGGTGACCGTGTCGGACGCCCTTGAGTTGGGATCGGCTTGAGGATAGGGTCCTGGTGGGACCAGAAGCGATCCAAGAAATGGAAGAGAAAATGGAAACCATAAGACAAAGGATTAAAGAAGCACAAGATCGACAGAAGAGTTATGTCGATGCGCACCGAGTCGACCGTAGTTACGAGGTC
>SNQJ01S0035283.1:59424-101331 GCA_010110895.2 Picea sitchensis
TTTTTGTAAATTTAGATCTGAGAATTCGTTCTGGCAATAGTTGTATGGGCATTTTCATTTTTGTAAAATTAGATTTGAGAATTCGTTCTGGTAATAGTTGTATGGGCATTTTTGTTTTTGTAAAATTAGATCGGAGAATTCATTCTGGCAATAGTTGTATGGCCATTTTCATTTTTGTAAATTTAGATCTGAGAATTCATTCTGGCAATCTGCCTTGTAACACTGTTACTGAAGAATCCCCCTCTGGCACTTTCATGTTGTAAAGGTGTACTATGATTGTTCTGGAAATGTGATTGGGTAATTCATTACTGGATTGGGTTGTTGGCAATATTGTTTGTAATGGTGGATGTATTTACTTTATAATAGCTTTCTGGTTGTAGATCAACAAGGCACCAACTTAATAATGTGAACAAGTGTAATGATTATATTTCTGACGACCTTGAATTAATGATACACAAGTCAGAGGTTATAATTTCAAGGTAATCTATGCCTTTAGATTTCTAAAAGATAGGTTATTACTGAAAGGATATTTTATTCTTCATAAGGTTCAAGGAGTGGTGTTTTTAGAAATTTAGAAGGCAGCGAGGGATTACTCCTCTAGTAAAAAGAAATCTTCTTGTTTAGCTAGTCCTATTTATTTAAGTTAGATGAGATAACTTATTTTATTCTAGTAGTAAAATGAAATGTTGGTGTTAGATAACATAAGGTGAAATTTTAAATGTTATTTTTATTTGCACTGTTATGGCCATATAATGTAAAGATGTTGTTGTCTTATTGTATTGTTATTGAAATTTTATTACAAATGATAACATAAATGGTATAGTAATGTGTAACTGTATTGCCACTGTAAAATAGTGTCTGTAATATGTAAAGGTAATATTTTATTGCAATATCAAATAAAATATAATGTTAGTGGTTGATAACATGATATGTAATTTTATTGTTATTTTGAATGCAAGTTATGGTAATATAAGATATAATGACATTGTCATTTTATTGTAATTCTATTGAAATTTTACTGTTATTGATGACACATAAAATATAAGGTCCTTGAACTAAGTACCATAAATTATTATGATTTAGTAAATGGGGATTAACAATTACTTCAATTTACATTATTCTAAGGTTGGGTTGGGTAACTCGTCGATTATTGGAATTAAATGGAGTATTTGGTATGTAATTAATGTCGATTGAGTCGTAGAAATACCTTGTCTTGACAATGGTTGGTCGTTGTCAGAGTCCTTCTGACTTGCGCATTTTGTAGAGGACGTGTTTGTTCATTTAGTAATTGTTGTACTTGGTTGTGATCATTTAATTGCTTGGTCTTCTTGTGTCAGGCGGGATGTAGACACCTCCATGTTCCTCAGAACAGTCGCCAGCCCTGAGACCTTAAATGGTTAAAATCAATGGGAACCTAAGCTTGAGCATTACTTATGTGTCTTGGAGGTCCTAACCATTGCAGGGTAGGACGGGCGGGTAGTCAGTCTTACTTATTGTCGATTGATCGTCATTAAATGCACGCAGTCACTTGTTATGTGTCTTATGTCATCTTGTTGTGTTCGTTGTGGTTTGCGCCTTGTTCATCGTCAGGTGGCGACGTAGAGTCGAAGGTATTTATTTCCCTTGTACACGCGCGCACACACCTTTAAACAAAAAAAAAAAATGCACTTGTTCTAAGAGGTTTGTCTGCGTAACGAGGAGGTTCGTTACAATATTTTTTTGAAAGGCTCTATATGTGAGTCAAACCCATAGGGAAGTTTGTAGGAGTAACACTAGAGGGATATACTCTCCAAGCCATAAAAAATGGTAAAACTAAATGACATTTTTTGTTGGAAGAAAGATTCAAATAAGAGAGATATAAAGAATTAGCAATAAATTTCTTAAAACAAATTTTCAAAACTGTGAAGAAACAACAAAGGAAACAAATGATTAAAACCAAATCCAACATTTATGAATGTTTCTCTAGAAGGATCCATATGTGATTCAAATCCAAAGGATAAGTTGTAGGATTACACACTAGATATATACTCTTTTCCTCGGGAAACATGTCACATTTTTTCCTTGTTTTCCATGTCACCTCGATCTTTGTGTCCATTGTTGGGAGGTTTTTTGGCACATGAGTTTTGTTGATGGTTTTCTGTTTTTGGTTAAGGAATTAGGGTTTTTGACTAATCTAGGTCATTGGGTTAGGGTTTTTGATATCGTTGGCTCCTATATGTATATTGTATTGTAAACAATTTATCACTATGAATGAATATAGAATATGTTGGTCTTCCCGGTTTGGGTTTCTAGGGGAAAAATCTATGTGTAATGTGTGTATTTTTCATTGTATATTTTCTCTTCTTTTATTGAAAATATATTTGCAGTAAAATATTGTACAATGTTAAAATCTACATAATGTATTCAATTTGGGTCAAGGTTTAGTGTGCCCGTTCAACCCATCTCAACATTTTTTTATTTACTACAAGGAATAACAATGTTTCCTCTTGGTAACTTACAACCTTTTCCATGAAGATATCCCTAACCAACTTATACCTACCATACTCCCCTAAGAAGTCAGTCCTCAGAATGACCACTGCTTGGGTGGTATATTTGTAGTAATAAACTTGATGTATGAGAGTTTCCAACTCTCTTCTCATTGCATCAACTTGTCAGTCATCCTCCTTAGCCCTGTCAATGGTGTCATGATATATGACCATCCCTGCTCCCAATATTTTATTGACTTTAGCCTTCTTGGAGTCCAACAAAGTTTCTTCAATTGTTATGGCCACAGTATTGTCTAGAGTGAGTTTCATATTCCTACTTGTTCTTCTCACAAATAATTGTCTTTTCTTTTCATAGGTTATGGGCTCAATGTCAACAACTTCGTATACTAGCTCTTGTATTTGTTGATCACCCCATTCCAACACATTCCCCATGCTTCCTAGAGTATGGAAGTGTTCCAGGATACATTCCTTTCCCTTATCACTTTCTAATGTATGACCTATCAGTTATTCTATTTATTTACCCATTGTCTTCTCTTTTCTCATCTCTTAAATAGGTTTGTCTATCCTTCTCCTACTTCTCTGGACATATGTTTTTTTTTTCTTTGGATCTATAGTTTATCCTAGTGCATTTTATTTTGACACTTCTAGTGGTGTCACTTCCTCAGGAAAGGAATTGGTTGGTGGATCAATTGGTGTTTCTTCATTTGTTGGAGCAATAATATACTCCTCTTTTTCTTATCTTTTTCTCACAACCTCTCCTTATTGTTGTTCCTATTTTACTCCCTTTTCATTTTCCTCCTTATCAGAGGCTGTATCCTTTGAAATATTCTCTTCACTTTCATTTCCACCCTCACATTCTTGAGTCTCCTCTTATTTGGGTGATTTTGACCCCTGTTCTAGTGGTGTTATGACCTTCTTAGTTGCACTTGTTGCTATATTTGTCTCTTTCGATTGTGGCTCTTCAGAAATATAACTCCCTTTTCCATATGGATTAGGATCATCTATATTTCATACTTTCACATTGTCAGCATCATCATTATCATCATCATCCAACATCGTTATGTCTACAATTGTAGGGACATATACCATTGTTGATGGCACCTCTTTAAAGGCTTCAGATGATAGTATTGGTTCTAGTTCTACTCCTTGCACCTGCTCTATGCTCAATTATGGTTGGGTGTTACTTCCTATGGTATTATTTCCCCTTGAGGGATCTTTTCAGGTTCTCCCCTCTTTAATTCTTCTTCAATTCTTCTTTGTTGTTCTAGCACCTTAGCTACCATGTTTTATTCAGCTTCATGTGATGCTCTTCCATAATCCATCTTGATTCCTGTCTCTTCAACTCTTTTGGCTTCCTCAGTTTCTCTTTCCCTCTCAGTTGTTCATTATTTTATAGTTTCCTCCCCAATTATATTGATGAGTTCCACCTATTCTGTTAGGGACCTAACCTCCCTAACCCATCATGTAGGTAGAATAATATAATTCCATGTAATAAAGGCCAATATTAATAAGGCCTAGCAATAAAGAAGAATAATCCAAATGTAAGAAGACCTAATAGAATCTTTTGCTTCTAGAAGGATCTTCCTATAGATTGTTCTTTTGGATAGATAGATAGATTTAGCATAAATAGGAACAGAGGGTATGAGAAATATTTTCTTGAATATTATTGTAAGAGAGCTCTTCTCTATTGGAGGTTTCCCCCTCAAAGAGGCAAGTGAACATTGCTATAATTAATAAAGGTGCTCTTTCTAGTGTTATTATAGTCTTATTATAGTTATATCATTGGTGTTCTACCATTTCTAGCTAAAATATTTATGTTCTGCATACTATTTTATATCTGGAATACTACAAGTGGTATCAAAGCACTTTCCTTGGCAGAAAATTATGGGTTAATTTTTTTTCAGAGTAGGGACGTGTTTTGGTATCTTAAAGCTACAAAGATCTATCATTGCATGCATAATATTGTAGTCAAGGAGTCATAATCACAAGAAATACAAGTGGTACTGAAGCGCACATTTGTTGGCCACCCTTTTAACCCCTGTTGGTACCCTTTCGAGTGGTAGTGCATCAAACAACACCTGTATACAGATCAACCTATATCTCCTTAATCCCTCCATAGATAAATCGATCAGCGACCTCATTGTTATAGTGTCACCAAGAACAACACTCATGAATATACTCTCTAGTACCTGGGTAGTTGGGTAGTACAACTAAAGGCACGATCTACCCTCCTTAGTTGGTGCCCTGAGATATTGGGTCAAGTACTACATTTGGACCCCGCACATATATCAGAGAGCTATAGCACAGGGTAAACCATTGTCTATAGACACCCTATATACCCTAAACCTTGGGATAGAAACAAAAATATAACTAACAATATCTATTTCTATGTAATCGTGCTTATTTCATTCAAGTTGGAAAATTACTACACATTTCTTCCTATTAAGAATTTGGGCATTTCAACACTACAATATTCTTCAGATCGGAGTATAACTCCATAGGAGTAAGAAAAATGAGTATAGTGGTCCCTTAGACACACTTCTTTAGGACCTATCCCACTAGGTTCCTCTCTTCGCCCTAATTCCAGTGATACCTATCATTTTTAACACAGTTTTTTTTTGTGGACCCGGCCCTTCTCCGACACCCTTATTTGGCCCCTATCCCATTGGATCTCCCTTTTCACTCTAATCGCATTGGTACCTATCATTTGACACCATTTTTCTTCGTGGTCCCACTCACCCCTCCAGACCCCTTTTGTTTCCCCTGTACCATTTTCCTACTCATTTTTCCAAATGGCTACAACACGACCCCAAGAACTCAATACTTTGATTGTTGAAACCCACAAGAACCAGGAAGACATCAAGAATATCAATTCCAACATTAGCTCAATCGATTCGGCTATTGAGATCCTCAAGGAACAATGTTCCCACATCAAAAAACTCAAATACCTCAAAGAAAACTTCATGGGTCATTCCAAGAACCCTTCCTCTTCTGAACAACCATATTATCAGGATGACCATGACTCTTCTCATTACCATGGTCCTCATACTACCCACTTTTCTTGAGACTTCTTCCCTCCCAAAATTGAGGTGAACAAATTTCATGGATCGTATCCCACAGGCTCGGTCACCCAAATGGAACATTATTTCTCTTTGCATGGAGTTACTGATGATTTAACCAAGCTTCATTATGGTGTCCTACATCTGGATCCGGAATGACGAAAAAAGTGGAAATGGAGAAAAAAGGCACGCCAAGGGTATGTTGCTTGGACACAATTTGTCACCCAACTTTATGACTGCTTTGACTCTAAAACCCACCATTTAGGATGTTTTACCAAGTTAAATAAGTATGGGACAGTGGAAGACTTTATTTCCGCATTTGAGAACTTGGATTTCAAAATGGAGGGCATGACATATGCTTTTTTTAGGGAATAATTTATTAGTGGCCTCAAAAACAAAATCTGTGACAGTGTTCTCATGGAACGCCCCCTGACTTGGTTGGAAGCTAATCAATGAGGCAAGGAAGAACAACATATTTTATCCTCCTAGACTTGCAAACCCTCCTTTCCTCCTCTCCCTAAACCCACCAATTATGCCCCTCCTGCAACTCTCGTCAAGATCCAGAAATTAACCAGGCAGGAAATGGTTGAATGTAAACTCAAGGGTCTTTGTTATAGTTGTGATGACAAATATTTTCCCATCTACATGTGTAAGAAACATAATCTTTTTATGGTTCTGAATGAGGATATTTCTAAAGAATATGTTGTTGTCCCTCATGTGGAGGAACTACCACCACCTTCTGACCTCACCCCACCCTCTGATCCACCAAATATTGACCCGTTGATTTCACTTAATTCCCTCATTGGCTTCTCTACTCCTCAGAATCTAAAATTAATTGTTTACATCAAAAATAGGAAATTCATCATCCTTTTGGACAGTGGTAGCACCCATATGTTATAAGAATAGGATCACCGAGAAATAAAATAAAATGAATGAGGAAATAAAACACAGAAGATACACAATACAATAGAGACATAGATATATGTGGTTCATCGAGTGTGGGATATTTCCGCCATAAAAATTTTCAAGTCCTTCATTTATTATTATCGATAAAAATGAAGGGATACAACCTAAAACACACACGTTGTAACTTCCTCTTCTTTCTCTCACAGTGTCCTCACTCAGAATACAATATTCACAATAATACCTAGCCACAATACATTTCCCTCATAAAAGAGGGTTACCTTATAGGGAGAAAAACCCTAACATAACTTCTACCGTCAGATCTGCGACCTTATAATGAATGGTCCAGATTTACTATGAAATTACAATATACATTTACAAGGCAATTTTTCCTTCGGGGGCCCACTTTCCCTCAGAGCCCACAAGGGGGGTAACCCTCCCTGCACTCCCCCGTGTGGAGGATTTTACATTCATTCGGGGTGTAAAGTATTCATGGCTACAAACATGATTGAAAATAAAGACCTCTGAATTAGGAAGATAATCAGGCTCCACATCCAACGATCTCCCACTTGGAGATTGATCTCAACAACTCCATCATTGTTGTATATTATTGACTATGATCCTTCTTGGACCTAGAAAATTTATCATCTTCACCTTCATGCTTGAAGACTAACTAAAATTGATCAGGAATTTAGCTTCTCCCTGGTTACTCCCTTAGTTAACATGTTTGTAGGATTCTGGCTAGTGTGTATCTTTTCCAACTTCAAATGTCCATCTTACAAGATGGATCATATGAAATGGTACCTGATTTTTATATTATTAGTATTTGAATGGAAAGATGAGTTATTTGAAAGATGAATGGCACTCTCACTGTCATAGTACAACCTGTTATTCTCCTGCTTCTTTCCCAATTTCTCCATAAACTTCTGTAACCAAATCATTTCTTTACTAGCCTCTGTAGCAACAAAATACTCTACTTTTTTCATTGAAAGTGCAACAACATTTTGCAGTTTCGAAATCCAACTTATTGTTGTTCCACCTCTAGTAAAAACATACCTTGTGGTGCTCCTCCGGCTAACTTTATCACCTTCCATATATGAATCAACATATCCCTGTAGAACAATGTCTCGACCTTCAAAACATAATGCATGAGTAGTAGTATCTATAAAATACTTGAGAATCCACTTTACTACCTCCCAATGTTCTTTACCTCGATTTTTCATATACCTTCTCACAAATACCACTGCATGTGCAATATCTGGTCTTGTGCAAACCATCACATACAACAAGCTACAAACTGCTGATGAATAAGGGACCCTGGACATGTATTTTGTCTCCTTATGTGTCTTGGGACACATTTCCTTAGTTAATTTGAAATGGTTGGCCAAAGGTGTACTAACTGGTTTTTCATTCTGCATTCTAAACCTCTCCAACACCTTCTCTGTGTACTCACCTTGAGACAATGTCAATTTACGATTTTTCATGTCTCTTGTTATTCTCATACCAAGGATTTTATTTGCAGCACCCAAATCCTTCATTATAAATGAATTATATAATTTATTCTTGAGCACATTTATATCATGCATATTAAACCATGCAACAATCATGTCATCTTCATACAATAGAAAGATAATATAGCTTCCATTTTCTAGCCTTTTAAAATAAACACATTGATCAAAATGACATCTACTATAACCATCTTCTATCATAAAACTGTCAAAATTGAAATACCACTTTATTGGATCTTGCTTTAGGCCATACAATCTCTTCTTCAACCTGCATACCAAATTCTCCTTCTCTTTGACCTCATACCCCTGTGGTTGTTGCATATAAATATCTTCCTCCAAATCCCCATGGAGAAATTTTTTTTTTACATCTAACTTTTCAATATGCAAATCTTCTACTGCCACAAGAATTAAAATAGTTCTAATTGAAGTCATCTTAACAACATGAGAAAATGTTTCATCAAAATATATACCTTTATTTTGTGCAAACCCCTTTACAACAAGTCTAGCCTTGTACCTCTTTTTTCCTCCATCTTCTTCCTTAAACTTGTAATCCCATTTATTCTGAAATTCTCTTTTCCTGTAGGAAACTGAACCAAATCCCAAGTCTGTTTATTTATCAGGGAATCCATTTCCCCTTCCATTCCTTTCTCCCAATTATTTTTGGTGTCTACCTGCATTTTCTCTTCATAACATTCTAGTTCACCAGAACTAGTCAACAATAAATAATACAATGAAGGAGAGTATCGTTTAGGGGATCTACTTAACTTGGAAGATATTCTAACAACACTTGCAAGAGTTTGAGGTACTTGCTTCTCTTGTTGTTGTACATTTTGATTTTCTGGTACTTTTGGAATTAATTTTTCAGTGATATCTTCAAGCACTATGTATTATGGTTTTTATTTTTGTTGTTTCTTTCCCTGCAACTGATCTTTGTACATGAACTTGTCATTGAATATGACATCTCTACTCCTAATGATTTTGCGATTTTTCATAATCCCATAAGAGATAACCAAAATCATTAACATCGTATCCAATAAAGGTACACTTCTTGGATTTTGCATCAAGCTTTGTTCTATTTTCTTTATCAATATGGGAAAATTATTCACAACCGAAAGTATTCAAAAATGAATAGTTTACCTTTTTACTTGTCCATGCCTCCTCTAGAATTACACCATCCAAAGAAGTTGAAGGTCCTCTGTTTATTAAGTAAACAACAATATCTACAACATCTTCCCAGAACTGTAAGGGAAAACCAACATGCAATCTCATACTCCTTGCACACTCCATGATTGTCTTGTTCATCCTTTCTGACACACCATTTTATTATGGTGTTATTGGAGCTGTATTCCCTCTATGAATCCTATTGTATGAACTATAATCATAAAAATCCTTGCTGCAATATTCACCTCCATTATCTGATATGTGACACTTCAAATTTTTTCCTATTTCATTCTCAACCAAATATTTTCATTTCTTAAAAGTATCAAAACATCATATTTTTGTCGAATGCAATAAACCCAAGTTTTTCTAGTTGCATCATCATTAAAAGTAACATAATAATGAGAGCCACCAAGAGATGATACCTAATCTGGTCCCCATACATTTGTATGCACAAGCTCTAACCTTTCACTTTTTTTTTTTTTTACTCTGAGAAATCTGACTCACTTTTGTTTTCCATAAACACAATGCTCACAGAAATCCAAATCAATTTGTTTAAGATCCGGAAACAAATTTATTTTGTGAATTATATGCATCCCTTTATGACTCATGTGTCCAAGCCTATGATTCCACAGTGTTGTATCCACTCTTGTATAAGATAAAGAGATAGAAGTGTCAATATTACTAGTACATAAATACAATGTACCTACCTTCTCTCATTTTGCTATCACCAATTATCCTTTGGTGACCTCCCACACCTTATCTATAAATATGGATATACAACCTTCACTTTCCAACTTCCCTATGGAAATTATATTTTTCTTTCCAACTGCCCTGTGGAAATTATATTTTTCCTTAGATATGGAACATGTCTTACCTATTTCAACAACCATTGTTTTTTATTACTTTCTTTTATTTTTACCTTTCCCATTCCAACAATTTTGGATGGTGCATCATCACCCAAATGAACCTGCCCAAAATCACCTCGAACATAATCTAGAAAATGTTTCCTATGGGGTGTGGCATGAAATGAAGCCCCTGAATCTATTACCCAAGACTCAGAAATATTATCTACAGAAAGAATCAAATCATCTTTTAACACATCACCTGCTACATTTGCTTCTCGATTTTTCTCTTGTTGTCCATATCTTTGTTTCTTTGGAGCTTTGCAGTCTTTCTTTAGATGTCCTTTCTTCCCACAATTCCAACACTCTACCTTTTCGAGTCTATATTTGGATCTTCCCTTTCTAGAATTCCCATGGTTTCCTGAGCCCTTTCCTCTATCATTTTGTCTTCCTTTGTTCTCCATGTTCAATGCATTATCCGATGTCTCGCTTGTTATTTTCTGTCGAATTTCCTTGTGAAGGATAACACCAAAAAAATCATCAAATTTTAAAGTGTTTGAACCAGAGACATAGTTACTTACATCCATGACCAAGTCATTCCATCTTTCTGGCAATGAGCATAAGATTAGAAGAGCCATGACCTAATCATCAAAGTCCACTTTTACAGAACTTGGTTGATTAGTAACTGTATTAAATTCATTTAAATGATCTGCAATAGACCCACCTTAAGACATATTCATATTAAATAATCTCTTCATTATAAATACCTTATTGGACACCGAGGGTTTTTAATACAGTTTATCCAATGCGTCCATCAACTCCTTCGTTGTATTTTCTTTCGAAATATTTAAATCCATTGATGTTGCTAGGCTCAGCCGTATCGTTCCTAGTGCATTTTTGTCAAGAACCTCCCATTCTCCATCCTTCATGGCTGTCAGACTCTTTGTTATTCCACCAAATGGTAGGAATAGATCCTTCCAATATAAATAATCTTCCATCTGCATCTTCCATAACTAGCAGTTTTGGCTGTTAAATTTCTCGAACCTAAACTTTTCATATTTCTCCATTGCTCCCACTCAAACCAGGAACCCTCTTTTCTTACCTTTCGCTCTGATACCAGTTGTTAGAAAAATAGGATCGTGAAGCAATAAAATAAAATAAATGAGGAAATAAATCACAATTTAGATACACAATACAATAGAGACACATATATTTGTGGTTCACCCAGTGGGCTACATCCACTAGATAAATTGCCAGGTCCATCCTTTATTATTATACAACAAATGAAGGGATACAACCTACAACCCACCTGTTGTAACTTCCTCTTCTTTATTTGATCTAGAATCGAATCCAGGAGCTTGATGGGGCTCAAAAAGGCCTAAAAATTAAATTTCTCATAATGGATTCAAAAGGGACATGTGTGTAGGCCTCGTGGATACGAACCTAATGCAAATTGAACGGGCTCAATCATACATTGTATCCTACTGATATTGTGTTCTTTTCATTTTCCCAAACAGGAAAAAAGTCAACAGGGTAATAGGAAAAAAATTCAATGCTGACATCATGATGATGTAGAATTGAGACACATGGTAGCACAACAACAAGCTGACTGGGCAGATGATAGTGGTCCAATCATGTTTCAACAAGTGGCACTTTTCATGAGAAAATGAAAAGGTGCCACGTGGCCCAGATGTGGGCTTCCACTTGGCACCCCATCATTTGTTTGGTTGGATAAAAATTTTGGAGGCTAGAGGAATCGAACCCATGACCTATCGCATAGGGGAACATGT
Source organism: Picea sitchensis (assembly GCA_010110895.2). Lineage (NCBI taxonomy): Eukaryota > Viridiplantae > Streptophyta > Pinopsida > Pinales > Pinaceae > Picea > Picea sitchensis. The sequence goes on from SNQJ01S0035283.1 coordinate 71,174, forward strand.
TTGGGACAGGTACATTGCCAACGCGCCAATGGTGTGACTTGTATTAACAATTCCACATTAATATATATATGGCGGTTTTATTCTATAAACAGAGGGAGAAGGGGGTTGGGGCCTAGCCCCAACTCGTGGACGTTTTGTTGCATATAACCTCAGCGTACCGTATGGAGCACTCCACTACCAGTTATAGATTTGGGGGTGTGGATTTTTAGCACCTACCCACAATATGACTCAGGGGTGGTGACCAAAATCCAGGCGCATATGGTGGGGCACGGTCCTATGATATTTTACCATGTGACCATTACTTGCGGGCTAAGGGCCAACACACAGCCCTTAGGGGATGGCGTTTGGCCAATTATTGCCATGTGACCTTGTTTAGGGGGCATGCTTATGGGACTGGGGGATTATTCCCAATTATATCGCAAAAGTGGGTTCTTACCATATATTAGTGGATTTTTATGATTTCTTCAACTGTTATTGGAGATTTTTGGGCCCTTTTGGGGGTATTGGGCCCTTTTTTAGGCCAGATCTTGGGGGGAAGTTGGGAGATGGTTACCAACTTTAGATCTATATAAACCAATCCTTCTTGAGGCCATGGGAGGAGATTCAGAGAAGGTTTATGATGAATATTTTCCAAGCCAAATCCATTTTTATGTAGGGAAGTTGTTGACGAGCACACCTTTACGGGCCATTTCTAGGAGCTCCAGTCATCTGATTTGAGTGTCGTTTCTTCTATTGGGTTCTTGAGATCTAGAAGAACAAGAAAAATTAATTTTTGTAACCTTTTGGCAATGTTGTGATGTACTTATTGATCTTTGAACATAAATAAGAAAGCCTCACCCACTGAGACAAAGGCCTGGAGACATAGTTGAGATTGCCAAACTCTGTTATCATATTGGTGTTATGGTTTGTTGTTGTTTTATGCTTCATTTACATTTTGTATATGTTCATATGGTTGTTGTGTTTCTTCTATAACTTCTTCCTCTTTCTTAAATATTCTTAATTGGTTAATCAAAACATGCATAATAACTCAACCATAGTCGTGTAAAAGATCTTTTCGGATCAAGTGGTATCAGAGATAGTTGACATTTGGATTTGAGTTTTGCATGTTAACCAGAGAAAATCTACTTCGTGGTGAATTCGAGCTTGTGGAAGAGAATCCTTTAATTGTATTAAGAAAGAGAACTTCTCACAAAGAGAAGATGGCATCGGAAGAGGGACTTTCTCGGGATGAGAAAGAGTTTCGAAAAAAATTCTTTGCTATGTCGAAGATGATGAAAGTTTTGTATGAGGATTACTTGAAACAAAAGAGACCAATTCTTGAAGAATATTCAAAGGTAAAAAGAGAAGAAGGAGAGGATCCTCCTCAAATTCCTTCTTCACCTCCATCATCACCTCATTCTTCTCCTTCTTCTTCAAGTTCAAGTTCTAAATCTAATGCAAAGAAACATGTTCATAAACATAAGAATGAAATGTGATTATTAAAACTTGATGTTAAATTCGAATTACCCATATATGATGGTGAAGTTAATGTAGAGAGACTTGAAAACTGGGTTAGACAAATGGAGGTCTATTGCAGTGTGCAACAGATCAAGGATGAGGCCACACAAATCAAATTGGCATCATTGAGACTTGCAGGCACAACACTCATCTGGTGGAAAAGCAAGTTGAAAAATAGAACACAACAAGTGGATAATGTATTTCCATCATGAAATTTTTTTATTTCTACACTTAGAAAACAATTCTATCCTTTGGGTTATAAAGAAAAAGCGTTAATTGAATGGAAATATTTAAAACTAAGAAAAGGACAAATAGTGCAAGAATACACATATGGATTTCAAAAAATGGCATTGATGTGAGATATCCCTTTACATACCCAAGAAAATATTATGAAGTATATAGAAGGTTTACCTACACATATTATAAACATTGTATTCATGTTTGGACCAACTAATATTGATGAGGTTTATGTTCAAGTGACATACATTGAATGAGGGAAACCAGGTGTTGGAGTATCATGGGAATCGTCTTCAAGGAAAGAGGAGAAGAGGAAATGGAATGGAAAGAAGGAAAATGTAGTGACGAGAAAGGAAGAGAGGCACTCTTTCAAGCATTGCAAGAAAGAGGGGCATGATAAGGATCATTGTTGGCAATTGCATCCTGAGAAGAGGCCAAAGTGGTTCAAGGAAAAGAAAGGGAGGAAAACAGTTGCAGGGACAACATGACCGAGAGACTTGGGATCGGATTCACGTGATGAATCAAAGGTCTCATTGGTTGGTATGACAAGTAAAATTGGTGAAGGAATTGATTGTAGAAGTAACTTTTTTGATATAAGGTTCATCATGTGACACACTAAGGTTAATACACTAATCAATAGTGGATTTCAGTCTAACCTAATTTCCGAAGAATTGGTTAAGCAATTGTTGTTAAAAACACATATGCACCATAAGCCCTACACACTTAAATGGATAAGAAACCATCATCAAATGCACATAACAAAGTAGTGCACAATCAAATTTTCTATTTCATCTAAGTATGTGGAAAAGGTAACATGTGATGTAGTGCCACTAGGTAAATATGGAATGGTCTTAAGTAGTCCATACTTATATGATCGTAAAGAAATATTATACAGGGAAAAGAATCTATATCAATTAACCAAAGAAGGTCAAGATTATGTGGTTCATGCTCATCATGTAAAGGAAAATAAAAGTCTTCAAACTATGGAACAATTAAGGAAGGAAGTTCAAGAAAGAAACAAACCAATAATTGTTTCAAATCCAGTAATCGATCTTAAGCAAGAACAGGAAATGATTGTTGAATGGAAAATTAATCACAGTTTTCTTCAAGATAAGCTCATGTCATGAAAATATTACAAACATATCAGCTCATTTGTAGTCGTATTTGTTATGCTATCATTAGTAATGTTGTCTACATGGATGATAGTGGCTTCAGTAAGATGTGACAGGGTTCAAATAGCTAACAATATGTTGTCAGTTGTCATGATTGTGTTACAGTTGATCTTGATGAGACAGGTGCACAGGACAGATTTCAAAGATAGAGAACAAGCCAGGTTTCCTATCACGATATTGATCACTATTCAGTAACCTTTTGGGGACCAAAAGGTCCTTTAGTGGGGAATTGTGATCCAGAATCAAACCGAGGAGCTTGATGGGGCTCAAAAAGGCCTAAAAATAAAATTTCTTAGAATGGCTTCAAAACAAACTTGTGCATATAAATCGTCGATATGAACCCAAAACAACTTGAACGGGCTCAAACGGTCGTTGTATTCTCCTGATATCTCATTTTGTTCATTTTCCCAAATAGGCAAAAAGTCAACAGGAAAAAAAGTCAATGATGACATTAGCATGACATCATGTTGACGTAGCATTGAGACAAGTGGAAGCACAACAATAGGATGAATGGAAAGATGACAGTGGCCCAATCCCATTTCAAAAAGTGGCACTTTTTGTGAGAAAATGAAAAGGTGCCACATGGCCCAGACATGGGTTGCCACGTGGCACCCCATCATTTGTTTGGTTGGATAAAAAATTTGGAGGATAGAGGAATCGAACCCGTGACCTCTAGCATGGGGGAACATGTTTGGGATAGGTCCATTTCCAACACATGAATGGTGGGACTTGTATTAACAAGTCCATATTAATATATATATGGTGGTTTTATTGTATAAACAGAGGCAGAAGGGGGCTAGGGCCTAGCCCCAAGCCATAGATTTTTTGTTGCATATAACCTCAGCCTACCGTATGGAGTGCTCCACTACCAGTTCCATATTTGGGGGTACATATTGTTATCACCTACCTGCCATATGACTCGGGGGCGGTGACCACAATCTAGGTGCATATGGTGGGTCGCAGTCCTATGATATTTTACAATGTGACCATTACTTGCGAGCGAAGGGCCAACATGCAACCCTTAGGGGCTGGCGCTTAGCCAATTATTTCCATGTGACTTTGTTTACGGGGTGCGCATCTGGGACTAGGGGATTATGCCTAACTATATTGCAGAAGTGGGTTTTTACCATATACTAGTGGATTTTTATGATTTCTTCAACTGTTATTGGAGATTTTTTGCCCTTTTGAGGGATATTGGGCCCTTTTTGAGGCCTTATCTTGGGGGGAAGTTGGGAGATGGTTATTGACTTCAGATGTATATAAAACAGGTTTTCTTGAGGCCATGGGAGGATATTCAGAGTAGTTTCATGATGAATATTTCTCAAGCCAAAGACATTTTTATGCAGGGAAGATGTTGAGGAGCGCACCTTTGTGGGCCAGTTCTGGAAGCTCCGGTCATCCGATTCGAGTGTCATTTCTTCTATTCGGTTCTTGAGATATGGAATAACAAGACCATATCATTTGTGTAACCTTTTGGCACTACTGTGATGTACTTATCAAGCTATGAATAGAAATAAGAAAGCCTCACCAATTGAGACAAAGGCCCGGAGACGTAGGCGAGATTGTTGAACTTTGTTATCATATTGGTGTTATGGTTTGTTGTTTTTTTATGCTTCATTTCAGTTCTATACATGTTCATATGGTTGTTATATTTCTTCTATAAATTCTTCCTCTTTCTTGAAGCTTCTTAATTGGTTAATCAAAATATGCATAATAACTCAACCATAGTTGTGTAAAAGATCTTTTCAGATCATTCTCTCAAAGTTTCCTCACTCAGAATACAATATTCACAATGATACCTAGTTGCAATACATTTCTCTCATAAAAGAGGGTTCCTTATAGAGAAAAAAACCCTAATATAACTTCTATAGTCAGATTTGCGACCTTATAATGAACGGTCCAGATTTAATATGAAATTACAATATACATTTACAAGGAGATTTTTCCTTCGGGGACCTGCTTGCCCTTGAACCCCACAGGAGGGGTAACCCCCCCTACGTGGAGGAGTGTACATTCTTCTAGGGTGTAAAGTCTTCATGGGGTATAAACATGGATGAAAACAAAGACCTCTGAATCAAGAAGATAATCAGGATCCACAATGAACACCACAACTTTATTCATCGCCACATTTCCCAAGAAGGCAATTGTTACATCTGTGACGCCAATAATTTTCAAATCATAATTTCCAATGGAAATTCCATGAAATGTGGGGGATGATGTGAAAATGTGTGACTCCAAATTAGTCAGTATCACGTGAAATCCCATATTTTTTCTATAGACATGGGTGGTTGTGACATTATTCTTAGTGTCGAATGGTTATGCACTCTAGGCCCCATTCTCATGTATTTTAAGGACTTAACCATGCAATTCCAATAGGAGGGACAACAATATAAGTTCCAAAGAATCACAACAGGATCCCCTGAGATCATCAGTTCCCATTGCATGGAAAAGATCCTCAAAAAAGGTCATTCAAGAATTATATCCCAACTCCACTCCATTCATGCTATTGAGACACCTTTTGTGCATCCCGACCTGCAATCTATCCTCTCCCACCACACAATTTTTTTTACCACTCCCAAATAACTTCCCCCTTCTAGTGGAGTCCATTATCATTCCATCCCTCTCATCCTGGGAATTATTCCTCCCAATGTTCGGCCTTATCATCATCCCTTTTCCCAAAAGAATGAAATTGAGAAAATAGTTCTTGAATTGCTAGAATATGGTGTTATCCTTCCTAATACTACCCCCTATTCTTCTGCTATGGTCATCATACTCAAGAAAGAAGGTGCTTGCCACATGTGTTCTGATATTCGTGCATAAAGGAATTGAAGCCATCCTCATGCAAGATGGAAGTCATTTGGCCTTCACTAGAAAACAAATTTTAGAGTGACAATTGGGCCAATCCATTTATGAAAAGGAAATATTATCTATTGTGTATGTTGTGGATCGTTAGTGTCCTTATTTATTGGGTCATAGATTCCTAATAAAAAATGATCATCGGAATCTCAAGTACTTCCGGGAACAACGAATTTCATCCTCGACGCAGCAAAAATGGGTGACCAAGCTATTTGGCTATGATTATGAGATCATTTACAAGAAGGGAAAGTAAAATGTAGTGGTCGATGCTCTTTCATGGAAATATGAAGAATAAGGGTCCCTTTTATCCCTCTCCTTCATTGTACCATATTGACTCCAAGTTGTTCATTAGGAATGGTTGCAAGACCCCAAAATTTCTAGCCTGCTCCACCAATTGCAACACAATTCTTCAGTTTCTCCAGGGTACTCTTGGCTTATCTACAAAGGTCATTTGTATTTATGAAAGAAACCCCAACTTAAATCCACAGTTCTTTCTGAGCTTCATGCCTCACTAATAATCCGGCATTCATGGTTTTCCAAAACCTATGAATGACTCAAACGTTCTTTTTTCTGGGAGGGTTTGAAATAGGACGTTCATAGCTTTGTGGTTGAATGTGAGGTCTTTCAATGAAGCAAGGGAGAAACTATCAAAGCTCCGAGCACACTCCAATCACTTATGATTCCCCCTGCTATTTGGAGAGATATTTCTATATATTTCATTGTAGGCTTACCTAAATCAGGAAATAAGTTAATCATCATGGGAGTCATAGATAGTCTCTCCAAATATTCTCATTTTTTTTTTCTTCAACACCCATTCACAACTGCCATAGTGGCTCAAATATTCATGAATAATATCTTCAAGCTTCATGGCATGACTAATTCTATTGTCTTTGGCAGAGACCCCACTTTCACCAAATTTTTTTGGGAAGAATGTTTCAAGCTACAGGGCACCCATTTTCATCTTAGCATTGCCTATCACCCCAGACGGATGGCTAGACTAAAGTTTTCAACAAGTTTTTGGAAACATATTTGAGGTGTTTTTCATCTCAGAGGAGAAATCAGTGGGCTCAATGGTTACCCCTAGTTGAATGGTGGTACAACACATCTTACCATACAACTAATTTCATGGCTCCTTTTGAAGCATTCTATGGCCAAAATCCCCCATCAGTTCTCTCCTATATTCCAGGGGTATCGAAGGTTTAGGAGGTTGAAAAAAATATTACAGTCCACGAGGCTATTCTTTGGGCCCTCAAAGAAAATTTGGTCATGGCTCAGAATCACATGAAGCAACAATCATATCAAGGTCATTTTGAACTTAATTTTGTTGAAGGGGACTAGGTGTTTCTTCAACTACAACCTTATAAGAAGTCTTCACTCAAATATAAACACTATCATAAACTTGCGCCCAAATTTTATGGTCCTTATACAGTGCTCAAGCATGTGGGATCGGTGGTGTATTATTTATCTCTATCGAGTTATTCAAAGCTCCATATTGTTTTTCATGTTTCATGCTTAAAGAAGGTGATTAGAACTAAGTGACAAACTCAAACTAGTCTCACTGAGTTAGATGAAGAAGGTTCCATATGGTTTCCTCCAAAAGTAGTCTTCGCCCAGTGAGAGTGTCGTCTTCGTCAGTGCACCATCAAGGAAGTGTTAGACCAATGGAAAGATACACCTCCAGAAGATGCCACCTGGGAGTCGACCACCATTCTACAACAATTTCCTCATCTGAAGCCTTGAGCATAAGGTTGTTCTTCAAGGGGGAGGGAATGTTAAGGACCTAACCTCCCTAACCCCTCACATAGGTAGAATAATATAATTCCATGTAATAAAGGCCAACATTAATAAGGCCTATAAATAAGGAAGAATATGTCAAATTTAAAAAGACCTAATAGAAGCTTTTTCTTCTAGAAGGATCTTCCTCTAGATTATTCTTTTGGATAGATAGATTTCGTATAAATAGGAGTAGAGCGTATGAGAAATATTGTCTTGAATATTATTGTAATAGAAATCTACTCTGTTGGAGGTCTCCCCCTTGAAGAGGCAAGTGAACAATGCTATGATTAATCAAGGTGCTCTTTCTGGTGTTATTCTGGTATTATTTTGGTATTGTTATGGTTATATCAATGTTTTTTTGCCATTTCTAGCTAAAATATTTATGTTTTGCATACTATTTTATATCTGGAATACTACATGTTCGTCCATAGAAATAGATATAAACATAGGAAGATTGGGTTGGGCCTTCATTTAGAGTACTTCATCATAAATTTGAGCATTTTTAGTGAATACCTCATCTTCACATTTATCATAAGCATATGGCTAGTAAATTACTACTTGTCCTACATGTTTTGAAACTAATTATTTTGGGTCATTCTTATGGTGCCTACCATTCAGGAACTTGTACTCCAAGTGAATCTGGCCTTCTTGTTTCACTTTTGTAGTTTCCTTGACAAAATAGTATCCCAATTGAAATCTGTAAGGGATAAAAGTTGTTTTCTTGTCTTTGACCAGTGACACATTGAAACCCTATAGGATAGTTTGATCACATATTTTCCCCAAGGAAATTTGGTCTAGCACATAATATGGAAGTAGGTGTGGGGATCCTATAGATCCAAAGATTCTAAAGAAGGTGCATTTCTCATCCGAGTACCAATTTCCAATCAAAGAGATTATATTTTTGGCTTGTCTTGAGAGTCGTGGGAACTTTTGTCAAAATGTAATAAAGTAAATATTGGCCAAGAAAAAATCACACATCATGGCATAAGATTCTCTATACATGTTCTCCCACAAGATTTTGAAGTATACGTGCACAGGGAGTTTTGACACATGCCAACTCAAACCCATTTATGAGAAAATGTTCCTTGCACAAACTACATCTAATAAATAATGTAAAAAGAAGGCACATCTCCTTGTTGAGGATTTTGGGCTTGTTATAATCTAGTGATAAGTTGTTTGTATATAATATCTCCCTAGTTAAAAATACCCACTAACATTTCCACAGTGTGTGCCAAGGTCATCCGGGCTTCCGAGAATCTAGAAGAATGTTTTTCTCTATATAATATACAAATTAAGGCCATCAAGTACATGTATGGTTCCCTTAAGCTTGTTGTTTCATACCACCCTGCAATCCAGTTAATTAATTTTCTATCTTCCTTACACCAAGACGCTAACAATTTGTTGGTATCATGATTTTCATATAATTTTACTACAAATTCAGTGTTCATTCTGAACTCTAGTTCCCTGAGCTTGTAATACTTATTCAGTTCTACTAGTAGGAAAACCCCCACACACTATCCTTTTTCATTGTTTACCAAGCATTTGAAAATGTTTGTCTGGTTGATAATCCTTTCTAATGCCTCTACATGAGATAAAAAATGGGATATAGAAACCACCATGTACAAAAGGGAGTACTTTTTGTTTCAGAATACCTGGTCATCCAAGGCCCTAATATATGGACTGTTATGTAGTGTGAAGTCTTGGAATTTTGAGTGTTTAATTTTATTGAATAACTCGTTCTAAGAAGGTAAAAATACCTTAGACCTGGTTCTCGGATTTGTGTCTTTGTATAACAGAAGTTGACTGAAAAAATTATTCTATGGAAGTCGAATTACGGGCTCCAAATGAGGCATTTACTATGTTCCTTCACAGGGGCCAGGTTCCATGCTTCACCTGAAAGAGAACCCTTTCCTTTGGGAATTTTTAGAGATTGTAGAGTAGCAGGTCTGCGTGAAGGAATTTTATACAGGAAAACAAAAACAATCAACTTACAGTTTATTCATATTGTTCGAGAAACATAACAATTATTCAATCAAAATGCATACCTAGTGAAGAAACGATAAATTAACATCATAGTAACCAGTTCTAGTCATGAAGCTCTAAATTGGGAAATAGCAAATTTCTAATACAAACAACACATGGTCTCGAGACATTCTTTTCTGCGTAAACTCTCTTCAACACTCAATGGTTAAAATTCCTAAACAAAAACATTCATGCTCATATGTTCTGACTATGTACCAGTCAAATTTGGTAGTTAAACCATAGGGTATAGTGGGATTTTTTTAATATTTCAGGATTGAATGCACCCACCTGCATGCTATGCTCGACATTAATGGATCACATAAAACGACGGTGAAAAAATCATGTCTCTTAGTTAATTGAAACTTTCAAAGGATAGTGATTTGGTGCATATTGGCTCTTTGCATCGAGTTTCAAGGTTTTGAAGTCATTGGTTGTTTGAGCCAACTCATTTCCATTGTTCATCACCGATCATGATGATATTTCATGTTTTAAATACCTCATTCTCATTGGCACATAATGTCTTTCCAAAATGGTGATGTGTCAAACACATCGGTCTATATGTTGGCATGGCACATGACCTGTCACCTAAAACATCAAATGGGCGAGTTAGTTATGTTGTGGCAAGATCTAATTTGTCAGTGCATGGTGATAAAGTCAGAAGTAGGTTAGAAATATCATAAACATTTAATTTTTCATTTAAACTTTTTATGACCATGATTGGAAGGAGATATAGGATGTATGACTCATATTAAAGATCGTTTTCAATGGGATTGACCATTGGTAGGATCATTTGTGCATGGGAAAGTCATTTTTCAGAATGAGAAGGGCTAACACCGATGGAGCATCGACGATCGACGAGTATGCTTGTCCTATTTTTTTTGCAATATAACACAGATGTCTTCGATGGCCGACGAGATCATTGACATCGATGAGTTTCCTAAGCCAATGTGTTTCTAATGTTTTCAACTTGATTCCATGAATCCTGATAGAATCGAAGGGATCCATACAAGACAATGTGGAGGACGACATGTCAGATGATGTAGAAAATATGACGTTGTATTTTTTTTTTACTACTGTGATGTGTTACATGATGTGTAGGTACTGGGACCAATGTGGTGGTGGCATGGAAATATGGGGTTGATGCCTGTTGGATGATGTGGATTATCATGTACCCAAAATCGATTGGACCTTGGATGTATCTGTCAATGGTCATGATTGATCAAATGCCTGAGTCATATGATCATGGTTTGTTTACCAAATTTTTTTATCGATGTCGATGAGTTAGAGGGTCCATTTCAAATTATCATAATAGATGTCAATTAACGTTGATGGATGATGCACATCGATGATCTATAGGATCATTCATTTATTTATGAGTTGCACATAGATGTGGCCGACGCCTGATGCACTATCGGAGATAAAAAAAAATCCTATTATGGATTGGGAAATATAGGGTTCTTAATGGTTTTTTCTTCTCTTTTGCAAATTTTTCAAGTCCTGCCCTCCCTTTCACTTCAAATTGAAACTCAAATTTGTTCTCCTATTTTTAGTAATTCTTTGGTTCGAGATTTGAAAACAATTGATTGAGTGAAACCATCGAAGATAAAATCTAATACAAATTGTGAGCAAGTTAAATCAACATCCAAGATGAAAATGAAAGTAAAGTGGTACCCAATGAAATGCATGATATTTCAAAGGGTGTATTGAGGTCTCAAAAAATGGTGATTCACTAGATGAAACCACAAACTTTGATCCTTATCTTACTCGTGATAATACAATAATTTTAGGAGGAAAACGCAATTCAAGATAACAACTCAAAGATCATTTATAAATCTGTATGCATATGATACAAGGAGCATCCATACTTATTTGACTACGCGGACTTATCTGAGTTCATTCCTCTTTATCGTGAACCCATGTTCTATGTTCTATCGGGAAAGAGATAGGAAGTAAACCACCGTTGATAGGAGAGAATTAAACTTCCAACTTATAAGTATTTTAAAACCTCTCATGTTGTCACTCTGCTACCAACGAGCATCCATAGCCCCAATGAAGTCACCTCGATATCATAGAAATTTCTCTATTTCTGGTGGGATTCTAGAACGCCGGTGGAGATATTTTCATACCCTCCCTTATTTCCATCTTTCTTTACTTGAATTGTTCCTTATTTTTAGTCTTTCTTTTGTTATGAGGTATATTTTGGGAAGGACATGTGTAAAACCAAGGATGAGTCATAGATGAGGATATTTGTTTCTTTTGAGAGAAACGAAACAAGTCTTAGACTATATTACAACATTCTGACTAAGAGTGGTAAGATCCTTGCCAACTCTTCTGGTTGAAATAATCTGTACTCTCTTTAATTTCCATTATTTCCTTCAAAATTTCCAAACCACAAGACAAAAGATATGTTCATTCCTCATTTTATATACATATAGAAATGTAAATAATTTCATCATTTAAATATTTCTCTAAATCAATTCCCCTTACTCCGCTTTAGTTGGTAAAGGTTTTGGATAAGAGTAGCTTCCATGTCATGTTTCATCATGATCCTTGAGAATCAATATCATTTTCTCCACTTATCAGGAAATGTTGACCAACAACAACATAAAAATAAATCTACCAGATCAAGCCAAAAAAAAAAAAAATCAAAACAAAGCCAAAGTAAAAACTATCGTACTGAAACAAAGAAAATAAAACCAAAACAAGAAAACTATGGTACAAGGATGCTCAATTTATGTTTCCCTCTCATCTACGTGTTCTCGTATAGATGCCTCTCCGGTTAGATTAATGATTTGCACGTGTTTTTCCATAGATAGACACAAATCTAAACATAGTAAGATTGGGTTGGGCCTTCCTTTGGATTAATTCATCCTAACTTTCAGAATTTTTAGTGAAGACCTCATCTTCAAGATTATCATAAGGATATGGCCAGTAAATACTACTTGTCTTGCATATTTTGACACTAATTATTTTGGGTCATGCTTGCGATACCTACTAGTCAATAAACTATATTCCAAGTGACTTAAACCTACTTGTTTTTCTTGTGTACCGTCTTTGACGAAATAATATCCTAATTGAAATTCGTAAGGGATAAAATGTATTTTATTTTCTTTAACCAAAGATGCATTGAAACATTGTATGATAGTTGGATAAAATATTTTCGTCAAGGCCAGTCGGTCTGGTACATAATATGGAAATAGGTGTGGGGCACTTGTGGCTCCAAATATTTTGAAGTAGGTGCATTTCTCCTCCAAGTACCAATTTCCAATAAGAGAGATTATATTTTTGACTTCTTTTTAGAGCCTTGGGAACTCTTTTTGAAAGATAATAAAGTAATATTTTCCAATAACAACTCACATATCATGGAATAAGAGTTTTTGTACCTATTCTTTCACGAGATCTTGAAGTATACATGCATAGAGAGTTCAAACAGATGCCAACTCATACCCATTTCAAATAAAATGTTCCTTGCACAAACTATATCTAATAAATAGGGAGCCATGTAAAAATAAGGCACATCCCCTAGTTGAGGATTATGTGGGCTTGTTCTACTCTAGTGCTTAATTATTTCGATATAAATACCTAGTTTAAAAATCCCCCTGACACTGCGACAATGTATGCAAAGGGAATCGAGGATTCCAAGAATATAGACCAATCTTTTTCTCCATATAATACACAAATTAAGGCAATCAGGTATTTGTATGGTTCCCTTAATTTTTTCGTTCCATATCACCCTATAGTCTGATTAATGAATTTTTTATCTTCCTTCCACCAAGATGCTAACAATTTGTTAGTATCATGATTTTCATATTATTTTACTACAAAGTCAGTGTTCAGTATGAACTCTCTCTTGAGTTTGTAATACTTATTCACTTTTGTTGTTTGTAAAACCCCCACACAATATCCTTGTTCATAGTTGACCAAGAATTTGGTAGTGTCGATGTGGTTGATAATCCATTCTAAGGACTCTACATAAATTAAAACAAGGGATCTAGCAACCACCATGTACAATAGGAAGTTCTCTATGTTTGGGAATACCTAGTCATCCAAGGCCCTATTTTTTGGAATTCCATGAGGTGTGAAGTTTGGGAAATACGAGTATTTAATTTTATTGAATAACTCGTTCCATGAAGGTAACATTACCTTAGATCCAATGATCATCTATGTGTCTTCTTATAATGGCTATTGACTGAAAACTTACATCTATGGAAGTCAAATTATAGGATCCACCTTAGGCATTTGTTGCATTCCTTTAGTAATGGTCGGGTTCGATGCTTCACTTGACAAATCACCCTTTCCTTTGGGCATTTTCGAAGATTGTCGAGTAGTAGGTCTACGTGGATGGATTTTTTGCATGTTAAAAACAACAATCAACTTATAATTTATTCATATTGTTTGAGAAATGTTGGCCCTTGACGAAGTTTTGAATAGTACTTGGTCATATTTGACCACTTTTGGGACTGCGACAACAACGTGAAGCATAAAATAAGGAAGAAAGACCTATTTTGAGATCCATTTTAGGGTTTTGAGTTGATGTAACGGGAAAGGGATGCCGACCAGTGGGTTTATCCACATTTAGGCCCATTTTGTAATCTATAAATAGGCAATATAGATAGTAAGATAGGAGAGATAGTAATGTAATACATCTACGTGGTGTATGAATGAAAGCTTAGTGCTAGTATTTGGATCTGTGTGATCAGATGTATCTTAGAGAGATTTGTGCATGAGATCGGAGGGCTAAGTGTTGATTTTTATAGTTGGATGTTGAGGAGTGAGGAAGAAGGATCTAGCGAGTTGTGCATATCTTTTGTCCTGTGCGAAGTAGGGATCATTGAAGCTCTGTGTTGTAACTGCTTGACCAAGATAATATAAAGAAGACTTTGTGGATGTAGCCCCAGGGTGGGGGTGAACCACGATAACTGTGTGTATGGTGCTATGTGCTTTGTTCTTATGTGTTTACACCTCTCTCTTGCCAAGTGCTCTGATATGTTTAGATAGATCTATTGATTCTTTGTGCTTATGAGATATGAATGCATGCTAGATATGATACATAAGATGTTAGGTGCTTAATCTATTGAGTATAACATGTTTATCATTGCTAAGTGCTAGATCTGAGTAATTACTGCGGTGCTCTATGCTTTTTGTGAAGTGTATTAATGAATGTATGTTAGGAAATAACTGATGCCAAGTGCATTGTAAGAAAGATAATCACATATATGTGTCCCAACTAAGGTTGCAAACACTTGAGTCTTGCAACCACCCCTGCCTCTACCTCGGGTGAGACTTCATTTGCTTCGCAAGTGTTGCCGAAAGGGCCAGTAGTTAGGGTTTTGTTGGTGCGCTCTTGAGCATTGAACCCTGGGTCTGCCCCTATGCCAAAAAATGGTTCCATTGTCGAGACCTGGAACTATGATTGCTGGGAACTGAAGAAGAAAAAGCTTTGTGTGAAATAATCTATGTGCGTAGATCTATTGCCCTAGTGCACAGTGTTCTGTTTGACCTGTGAATATTTGTGCCAAGAAAGAGGTCAGATATGAAGAGAAAGAGGTCAAATCTGAAGAGAAAGAGGTCAAATCTGAAGAGAAAGAGGTTAGATCTGAAGAGAAAGAGGTCAGATATGAAGAGAAAGAGGTCAGATGTGAAGAAAAAGAGGTCAGATCTGCAAGAAAAAGGTAAGATCTGTAACCTCTATGCTTTGATAAAGGTAAGAATAGTTAAAAGTCTTAGATCTGGAAGCTTTGTACTCTGTAGAAGTAAGATAAGTGGAATTTTTGTTTCTAAAGCATGGATCTAGGTATGTTTGATAGATTTTGTCCTAGCTTCAAAACTAGGGCATTGTTAGATGAAATAAAGTTTGATATGAATAGATCTAATAAGTATAGTGATAGATATGTCATACCTATGCATAGAAAGAATGTATGGACTAACAAGTGGATGTAGGATCCTAGAAAAAGTTTTTTGCAGGCTAGCTACCATGATCCCGGTGCGCAGTACAGAAGAAGTTAGGGATCATATAAGAGAAAGACATGATTAACCCTCTGTTACAGTTGCAAAAGACTAGGACATCTTGCTAAGGAATTCCCTAGTAGGAGATCTAGTTGCCTCTGTTGTAAGTCTATGGACCATGAAGTATTGGATTTCCCTAGAATGATCGCTAGGCTTGAGAAGCTAAATATGGAACAAGCAAACTCTGAGGGAGACCAAGAGACCAAGATTATAGTAGAAACCCAAAAGAATCAAAAAATATATTACTACAGATGAAAGCTACCTTGAATGACCACTGACATGTTAGGTTATTAGAGATCTTCAAAGCAAAGGAGAAAATAGAAGCAAGAATAGGGGACTTTGACATTGATTGTACTCTTGATGAAGAAACACAATTAAACATTATGCCAGAAAGAACTTGGGAAGATATAGGAAAGCCTGTCATGATCCCTTCCCTAGGAGGAACAACTTTCTTCAGAGGAAAGCTAGTAAAACTATGTGGAAGGCTCAGTTAGATACCAATGACTGTCAATGGAACTTCAACGGAGGAAGACTTTGAGATCATTAGATTTGTTGAAGACAACGCCCCGTTTACCATGCTCATAGGGAAACCCTGGATTGATAGAGAACAGGCTAGACGAAGGGAAGAAGCAAAAGTTTTGGAACAAAAGAAACAAGAATTAAAAGACTTCATGACTAGAAGGATTGCGGACTTGATTAAATAACAAAAGAGTAGATCGCAGATATTTAATATTAGTACCTCCGATGTTGAAGATAAGAAAACACTTGAGGATCCACAGAAGATCGAGTTACCTATTATCAATACAGAAGAGGTATTATCAAGGAACCCTAAGAAAGATTTTCCACAGCGTGAAGTAACTAAGGCCACAGAAGATAAACATTAGAATGGTAAAAGAATTACTGAGACAAAACTCACCGGGAAGAAGGCTAGGAAGTTAAGAAAGAAAAGGGCTAATATTGTAGGGTTATAAGAGGTTCTAGAGGACACTTCGCAGCAAAAAGAATTGCAGAATTGGAGCTTCGCCAAGATATCAGAACAACGACATAGAGTACTTCGCCATGACGAAGCAATATAGTCGTTGGAACCGATATACTCATTCGACTGTTGCTCCGAATGGATCGAAAAGCAGTTATGGGTTACCATTAGACCGTTGGACCTCACTTTAATGGATATATCAATGGTCATGGAAGTTTTATATCTGTTGCAAGCAATCTGTTGCAGAGTTACTTACTTATTTTTTCACACCATGGCCGGAAGAAACTTTTTCCAATTGAGAACTTGAGCTGACAAAACAACCACATTGTGAAACACTGATTAATCCATCCTTACGATCTATCTGATTACGATATCGACAGTCCATTGACAACCCGAGACAGTGATCCCTAGCTTACATGTCTGAAGACCTTAGCGCAATAGAAGAATCGGTGACAGAAGTACTTGCTATCTTAAGGACAGAAAGAGTCATGTCGGAAAGAGGAATGTCCATCGGAGTCCAAGCCTCATCGTCAAGAGGAGTGGCAGCCTCCCCATTGACTACTCATGATGGAATATCTCGAGCCAACACAGAGGCAAGAACTAAGCATAGACACGACAAAGACAACACTAGGATAGTGCCAACCATTCTACCTGCTTACATTCCCCCTCTAAGTGGTGATATTAACAGGGACAGTGTCCCTAGAGACTTTGACTACACCCTAATCATTGAATATCTACCAAAAGGAGTTCACACCTACCGTGCAAATCAAGACAAGGTTACGACGTTGTAGTGTTGTGACTTCAACCTGGGATATTGTAAAGCCTACAACATGCTCGCACCATCTAAGTACTTAACAAAGACTAAGGGCCACAATCTGAAGATCATTCCTTAGAAATGGACGATGAACCTTGCGCAGTCTACTCTGCTCAACATTGTGAAAATACCTCACTTCGACAGACATCAGGAGGTGACTTCTTGTGTGAAATTACTGATAGCAAGTTACCATGGAGGATACATGTGGTTGAACAGTCACATAACTGTTGATTTGGCGTTGATCAACAGGATTACCAGGCTTAGCATGCAGGGCCTTGATCCCCATGAGTACTACCCTGGGAAGAGCATGTACCGCGCGCTTTCACAGAAGATTAAAGAGGCATATGGCAATGTTGAAAAAGGTGCACGATATTACAAGGTTGCCTCTATCGAGAGTGGTGTAGTCTACCTCGCATGTCAGCTGATAGCAGGGAAGTTGGTCCATAAGAATAGACCTACGCAAGTATCAGGCTTCGTAGTGGACCTCGCCGGAAAATGCGTAGAAGGACTCCAGATGAATTGGGCAAAGTATTTGGTCAATCAGCTAGAGATTGACTATAGAGAATCCCAGGACCAGGGGCATGAATTCCATTACAGCTGGCTGCTGATATTGATTGCCTTTGTTGCATGGGAGCTACCGGAAGGTGCAACTTTCCCATACCTCGCCCCATTTGAATTGTTAGTTGTGAAGTTCAGTACCTTGTGGTACTCGACGGACATGAGCAAGCAGTGGCAGTCAAATGCCATTTTTCACAGATACTATAACCAACTGAAAGCAGTTATACGGGGTGCACCTCACATAACCCCGAATACTTTACAAAGGTTCCGAATTTTGATAAAGTTCATCATGGACCACCACTTTATCTACCTAACTCCATGCGCTGATGAACACTAGGAACAACTCCAGTCCTATTATAAGTTGACTGAAGAAGACTTAGAAGAAATCACCAAGGAATGGTCGGTAGACCTCCTTGTTCTAGTAGATCTAGCAGACATTTCAGATATTGACAGCCCAGAAGTTGCGCAGGACACACCTGGGCCCAGTGAGACAAAGAAGACAAAGAAGACGAAGGAGACAAAGAAAACTGAAGAGTTTCAAGATGTGGATAGCCGCTTTGTAAGGATAGCTCCCATCACACCAGATCAAGAAGGTAACAACGAAGACTTAGAGGAAGTCGAGAAGCAACCATAAGACAAAGTTGAAGTTCTAAAGAAGATAAAAGGGTCACCTTCAAAGTCATCCTCTAAGAAGAAATCCAAAGCGACTGTGACCAATATGAAGACCACGCTCAATCCAGATGACTTCAGCATTCTCCTCATGACTTTGAATGAAGCTATAGAGGAGATTACAGAAAAGTAGGAGGCCAAGCAAGAAATGATGTACGACAGAATTGAAAATGAACTTCGAGGAGTACAACGAGCTCTCTAGTCTAACCACACAGTCCCCACTGTGCTTATTCCATAAGGAACAACCGAAGAAAGAGACGAGACAGTTCAACTTCATAGGATTGTCGACCTAGCCGAAGTACACCTTCAGAAAGCAGAAGAAGTAATAATGCATGCCACCCAGTCCCTAAATCATGCACACGAGGAAATCATAGAGAAACACCAAGTTGCATAGTAGGAGAAGGAGGCCATCCAAGAGAAGTATGATAAAGAACGCGTAAAGATCCAGAAAGAAAATGATCAGTTGCTCGCGAAGCAGATAGGGATCGAAGAAGCTATCAACAGAGCATTTCTCTCTGTGAATGGCTTAGAACAGAAGGTAGAAGAACCCATAGAAAGCCAAGTAATGAAGCTTGTTGAAGTCATTCAATAACTGCAACAAAGAGTAGTAGAACTAGAGCTCCAAGCTATACTGAGCACCCTGCAAAAAGAACGCGACCAACGAGAAATAACTATCTGTGACATAGTAGAAAGGATCAAAGGACTCACTGAAGAATGCAAACAACTAAGTACTAAAAGTGTGCAAATACATGAGATCCTGACCGAGAACTCATAATTACATAAACTGGAGTCGCAGATCCAGGAGGCGAAGCAGTAGGTGGATAGACTTCAGATGCAGTTGAAGGCCCTACCAACCATAGAGAAAATGAAGAGGTCCCATGAACAACGCGTCGTATAGCAGTAGAGTCATATGATCTAGAGCAAGGTCATGGAAGTAATGCAACAACTTCAACCTTTGTAGGATAGGGCATGTCAACTATTCTTAAAGATTGAGAGACAAGGGACAGACCTGGAATAGGTCGTGAACACAGTAGAGCAGCACTTAGAAGGACTAGTTAGTAACACACTCATTCAGGAGTTTACCGAGCAAGAAGCAATATCAAAGAAACATGTCGAAGCAGCACGAGTGAATCTCAAGGCCTTCGAGGCAAATTTACCCAAAGAAGAGTGACTCAGGGTGAGTCATAGGTGAGTGTTGAGGGCCTGTTGGCCCTTGACCAAGTTATGAAGAGTACTTGGTCATATTTGACCACTTTTGGGACTGTGACAACTTGCCAAGGAAGGAGCGCAACGTGAAGTAGAAAATAAGGAAGCAAGACCTATTTTGATATCCATTTTAGGGTTTTGGGTTGATGTAGCGGGAAAGGGATGTCGGCCCGTGGGTTTACCCATGTTTAGACCCATTTTGTAATCTATAAATAGGAAATATAGATAATAATATAGGAGACATAGTAATGTAATACATTTGCGTGGTGTATGAATGAAAGATTAGTTCTAGTATTTGGATATGTGTGATCAGATGTATCTTAGAGAGCTCTGTGCATGAGATCAGAGGGATAAGTGTTGATTGTTATAGTTGGATGTTGAGGAGTGAGGAAGAAGGATCTAGTGAGCTGCGCAGATCTTCTATCTTGCGCGAAGTAGGGATCATTGAAGCTCTGTGTTGTAACTTCTTGACCAAGATAATATAAAGAAGACTTTGTGGACGTAGCCCCAGGGTGGGGGTGAACCACATTAACTATGTGTATGGTGCTATGTGCTTTGTTCTTATGTGTTTACCCCTCTCTCTTGCCAAGTGCTCTGATATTTTTAGATAGATCTATTGATGCTTTGTTCTTATGAGATATGAATGCATGCTAGATATGATACATACGATGATAGGTTCTTAATCTATTAAGTATAACGTGTTTATCATTGCTAAGTGCTTGATCTGAGTAATTACTGAGGTGCTCTGTGCTTTCTGTGAAGTGTATTAATGAATGTATGTTAGGAAATAACTGATTCTAAGTCCACAGCAAGCAAGATAATCACAGATATGTGTCCCAGCTAAGGTTGAAGACACCTGAGTCTTACAACCACCCCTACCTCTACCTCTGGTGAGACTTCATCTGCTTCGAAGGTGTTGCCGGAAGGGCTAGTAGTTAGGGTTTTGTTGGTGCGCTCTTGAGCATTGAACCCTAAGTTTGCCCCTGTGCCAACAAGAAATATAACAATTATTCAAACAAAATGCATACCTAGTGAAGAAACAAGAAACTAACATCAACACTTACCAGTTTTGGTCACAAAGCTCTAAATTGGGAAATAATATATTTTTAATATGCACAATGCTTGGTCTCCAGACGCTCTTCACTATGTAATCTCTCTTAAACAATCGATGGTAAAAATTCCTAAACAAAAAAAATCATGCTCTTATATTCTAACACTTTACCAGTCAATTCCGTCAGTTAAACCATAGGGTACAATTGGATCGTGTAAATATTTCATGCTTGAATGCACCCATTTGTTTTTGTAAATTCTAGCACTATTATATTAAAAATATAGGGAAAATATAGGGAAAAAAACAACAATGAGTTGTGGGGAGATCATTCTGAGAAGTTTGACAATAACAACCTGGAAAAAGAGGCCTACCCAAGATGGGAAACCAAGCTTAATGAAGCTTGACAAACATGCCTATCCTTTGAAGGGAAACCAGGCTCAGAAAAATCATTTCAAATATTTGACGTTGTAATTGTTGTCATGAAAACATAGACTAAACTAGACTATAAAAATGAAAATAAACAAGAGCTTAGGAATTAAATAAGATTGACAGGAACACTTGGAGGGCCATCTGAAGGGAGCTCTTCCACAACAGGGCAGCCACAAAAATCATTGTCACTGGAAGAGTTGGTGTTGTTTGAGCTTGGTTCTTTGATTGGTGGATCAACGCTTTTGATGGAGGGAGTCATTTGTATGATTTTCTTACCAGGTTAAGCCTATGCCACAGGATTTCCTTCGTTCTATGGTTTATTCGAGTTATTGGAGGGGACCTCTGGATGAGGAGAGTGGGATTTGGGGGATCGAGGAAAGCTGTAAGGGGTCAGGACAAAAACACCCTCGAGAGGCTGAGAAGGGAGCGAGAAAGGAGGTTTTTCACGACCCAATAACTGTTGTGATGCCTAGGGGTGCCTCGAGTGGTTGTGAGAGAGATCATTAATTTTTCCTACCAATCATCTAATAGTTGTCGAAGAGAATTTGGAACTATGTAGTCATAATCGTCTTGGTTAGCCATGATGTGCGACGGAGTTTTTGTGGACATGCGACCTCCATGGCCACCTCTTCCCAAACTGGGGGTGGAACCCCTTCGAGGAGGCATTGTCAAGAGTCAGAGAAGGAGGGTAAGCCAGCACCACCTATGGATGGCAGGTTCACCACTGATTGTGGTGGCAAAGAGGTGTCATTCAAGGAGCAGAGTTGTGAACTTGAGGAGTAGATCCATGGGCTCGAGAATGAGCCATAGGGGGTCTGAATGACCGTTTATAGAAGGAGAGAAGAATATACCAAGGGTGTTCAATACCCACATCCCTTCTAGGCACATCTTCATCCTTTGTCTTTGCAGGAGCCAAGATGGAGTGGGTGGAGAAGTAAATGCCCATCGCATCGAGGTAAGCATAACTTTATTGCTCATGCGGAGAGGGAGAGGTGAACTCCCCATGTCCATTGGAGCGCTCTTCGGAGAGGGTTGTGATGTTCACCAAGTGGAGATCACTTGTATCTGAGTGCTTGAATGCACCCACTTTCTTGTCATTCTTAACATTAATGGATCACGTAGAACGAAAAAACAAAAATCCCACTTATCAGTTCATCAACACTTTCAAATGGTAGTGATTTGGTGTGTAGTGGATCTTTCCATTGGGGTTCAGGGTTTTAAATTCATTGGTATTTCAAGCCAACTCTCATTTCACTATTCATCATCGATCTCGACAATATTTCATATTCAAAATTCCTCGTTCTCATTGGCGTGCAATGTCTTTCCAGAATGGTGACGTGTCAAACATGTGGGTC
Source organism: Picea sitchensis (assembly GCA_010110895.2). Classification (NCBI taxonomy): domain Eukaryota; kingdom Viridiplantae; phylum Streptophyta; class Pinopsida; order Pinales; family Pinaceae; genus Picea; species Picea sitchensis. The sequence goes on from SNQJ01S0035283.1 coordinate 93,798, forward strand.
CATATGGTGTTGTGGCACATGACCTATCACCTAAAATGTCAAATGGTAGTGTTGGTTGTATCATGGAAATATCTAATTGGTGAGTGCATCATGATAAATCTATAAGTAGACATGAAAGATCATGAATGACTAATTCTACGTTTAAAATTTTGACAACCATAATTGAAAGGAGAGACAAGATGAACGAATCAAATTAAGCATCACTTTCATGGGGTTTAGCCATTGGCATGATCATTTTTTACGTGGGAAAGCCCTTTCTCGGAATGCGAACAGTCGATGTTGATTGAGCATCAACTAACAATGGGTATGATTATCCTATGTCTTTTTTCAATATAACATAGAATTCATTGATGGAAGAAAAGCTCATGAATGTCAGCGAGTTTCCTATGCATATGTGTTTCTAATGTTTTCAACTTGATTCCCCAAATCCTGATAAAATTGAAGGGAACCATACAAGTCGACATAGAGGATGACATGTTATAAAACATAGCAAAGTTGACGTGGCAGTTCGAGGTTACTCATGTGACATGTCAATTGATGTGGCGATACTGGGACCCATGTGGTGAGTGACATGGCATTCAAGGTTTTATTCATGTTGGATGACGTGGATTCTCGTATACCCAAAAATTAGGTGGACCTTACCTTTATCTGTCAATGGTCAAGATTGATCCAATTCCAAAATAGTACATTCATAGTTTGTTTATCCAATTCGTTTATCAACGTTGGCGAGTTTGAGGGTCCATTTCAAATTATCGGAATATGCATAAATTATCATTGATGGTTGATGCACATTTGATATCAACATGATAGTTTGTTTATTTCTGAGTTGCAAAAGGATGTGGTCAATGCCCGATGCACTATCATAGATCAACATAATTTTCTATCGAGGACAAGGGAAAACATGGTTCTTAATGATTTTTTCTTCTCTTTTGAAAACTTTTCAAGTCCTAACCCCCTTTTTCTTCAAATTGAAACTTGGATGTGTTCTCATATTTTAAGTAATTATTTGATTTAGGATTTGAACACAACTGATTGAGAGAAACCTTGGAAAAGAAAGTCTAAGACAAATTGCGAGAAATATAAATCAAAATTCAAGATGAAAAGGAAAGTAAAGTGGTACCCATTGAAATGTCTGATATTTCAAAGGGTGTCTTGAGGTCTATACAAATAGTTGGATGAATAAAGTAATATAAATGTATTGGTATTATCATATGTTTACAATTTCTTTTTAATATTAGATTATAACAAGTAGAATTCACAACAAAGCTATTTATCTTACGTATTCTAAGAAAATGTTGTGATGCAATAATTATATATAGCTCAAAAAAATTGTTTTTACATAACTTAAAAGAATAAAGAAAAAATGTATAATACATGTTTTTAAAAGTTGAAATAAAATTGTAAAAATTTAAACATTATAAATTTTAAATTTTAAAAACCAAGAAGAACCGTGTAAAGTAGCAATAATGTATAAATCTCTTAAGTCAATCCCTAACTAACTTAGTACTTGCAATACATCCTCATTGTATAGAGACAAATATAAATTAGTGGTTGTTGGAATCTTTGAAAACAAACCTTCTATCTAGATATCAAAGATGACTTTGAAGTTTGATCCTATTGTTCTGAACATATCTAATTATGAAATATGGGCACCATATATAGAAACCCTATTAAAGAGAAAAGGAATGTGATAGTATACAAATATTTTGATTCTACATCCAAATAGATGACTAGGTGAAGTTTGTTGTTGATGGGAAGAAGGATGAGGTTGTGGGGTTCATCACAGCCTATATCTCATGGGAGATTCAATTTCACCTCAATGGAATCAACTACCCTCATCAATTCTATAACAAGTTGAATTCATTGTTCGACCGAGTCAATGAAATCCATGTCATGCAGTTGGAGGAAAAGTTAATCTCTCTTGATCCTCATTCTTTTGACATAATAGAGTACTATTTGGCACATGACAAAGAACTCAAGTTGAAATTGGGAGAATGTGGAAATCACTATCAAAAGAATGATGGAAAACTCATAGAGATGGTCTTGATGAAGTTGATTCGAGCACGTGTCGACTTTCTACACCAAATGGGAACACAAGGAATATGGTAAGAATTACACCTTTGAATCTTTCTATAGTATTTTGATTATTGATTAGCATAGACTACTTGAAGAAGGCAAGTTTGGTGGTAAACACCAAACCCACTTTCTCAAGGCAAAGAGAAATATGGATCCCAAGGATAGAGTAGGGGTTGATTCCTATACACAGAAAAATATATAATGTGACCATAAACCTAAGGGATAGATAGGTGCACCCTAGTACAGTCGAAAGAAGAAAACATGTCAGTACTTTGGAAAAAATGGACATGTCAAAAACGTTTTCTATAAGAAAATAAACAATTTAGAGGATAAGGTTAAATTCTTGGAAGGAACATGTCCTTTGAATGATGACATGCTCAGAATTTCACCTTCCAATTTGGAACTTCTCAATCCTCGTTTTCTCATTCTAAAAAGAACAAATGTGTAGTCAAATCTAGGTGCACTCATCACATGGCTAAGGATGCCTCCTTGTTCACATGGTTGGATGAAGCTAAGGAGAGGAAAAACTATATTGATGATGATTTTTATTTGGATGTTTTTGGTTAGGGTGATGTTACCTATCGACAAGAAACGATTTTCGGTGTCTATCATGTGCCAAAAATCAATGCCAAACTATTGTCTATTACTCATCAAACATAGAAAGGTAAGATTGTCAAATTTTGTCCATATTCATTATATGTTTGGGATTTGAAGAAATGAATATTGATTTTCACTAGTGGGCTTCTCGACCCGAAAGAACTTTTGTACAAATTCTATAACATGACACGACTTGATACTGACCTACTTGGACTTGTTTCTCACACTGACAAGAGAAATCAAATTTGGCATGAGTGACTCAGACACCTACATTTCTAAAGTTTGTAGGCACTGGCAACTTAGAACATGGTTATTGGTTTAATGAAGGTGTTTCCCCCTAAACAATTCTATAAGGGTTGAGTTCTTTGGAAGCATCATCAAAAACCATGTTTATTAATTGGGTTGGTTTTCATTGATGTCAACCCTTGAAGAAAGTCCGATAGCAAATTCCGGTAGCAAAAAGGTTTGGGTAATGGACCCAAGTTTGTTTGATGTATAATGGTATGATTTTTGATATATTTGTAGGTAAGACAATTCTATATGGATAGTACATTTCATGTCATTTCTGGTGGTATATGAAATGTCACATAACTCCTCACGGTTTGAGAGTTATGGACTTACGAATTTGGAGGACCCTATATGTTGGCTTGAAGCCCCAAAAGGTCAAAGAAGTCAAAGTGATTGCAAAGAATAAATTATTTAAATAATAAAGTGAAGTGACAAAGTCAAAAAGGATTATTTAAATAATAAAGTGAAGTGAAAAAGTCAAACATGATTATTTAAATAATAAAGTGAAGTGACAAAGTCAAGGAGGATTATTTAAATAGTAAAGTGAAGTGACAAAGTCAAGGAGGATTATTTAAATAATAAAGTGAAGTGACAAAGTCAATGAGGATTATTTAAAAAATAAATTAAATGCATAACTTTCTAATTATGGAAAGTGGTTAGAAGTGGGTTAGCCCTAAAATAAGGAAATTGGGTTAAGATGGTTAAAAGGTAACCCCTCGAGAAAGCTACATAAAAGTATAAATAAGAGGCACGACTCTCTCATTTTAATCAAACTTTAGCATATTGAATATATATAGGTGACTAAGGAAACCAAAGTATATCTAAGTTGAATTTCAAAGGGAAGGTGAGGTAAAGAAGGCCGAAATTCAAGGGAGGATAAATTCTTTTGATGATGATTTCTAAGGTATGTTATTTATAGGTCATCTCACCATTTTTGCAATAACTTTTTTTCTAGAATGAATCAGACCATGAAAATGGGATTCCATTGAGGAAACATATCCAAATAGATGTGGTATAAATTTCATCTTGTGGATCTTTGTATTTTTGGATTTACATTCCGTGGAAAATAGGGTTTGTGGCTAGTCTTGAAACTAGTCTAAAACAAGTGTTTTGGGTAAAAATGTCATAAATTTTTCATAACAGATCCAAATTCAGTAAGACCAAATGTGTTGGTTAGAGTACAGTCTGTAGTATTCTGTGTAAAATTTTCATATCCATACAAAAAATATTTTGTGCGTGGAACTCTCTACAAGTTCTCTCTCTAGAATAAGACAAAATTCAACAAGGTATGTCATTTTTTATATAACTCCTTTTTATGAGAGGTTCCAAGTAGTGACACCTAGAAGAATTGCATAAAACAAACTGAAGAACATTGTGTACTATTTTCATATATTTATTCACTATAGGTAGATAGTTATGATTATTTCAAGTTAGGGTTGTTGACTAATCCAAAACTAGTCATGTGAGACTAAAGTAAAGTCTGATGAAAATGATAGTCTCTTGTTGTTAAAGTTAAGGAAGGTTTTCAAGTTGAGGTACATATTGGTGCATGGTTTATGCACTTTTTTATGGTACATATTGATTACAAGTTGAGGTACAAGTTGATGCATGGTTGATACATGGTTTAGGTTATTGGTACAGGTTGTTTGGTGTAGGTTTATTGGTATAGGTTTACAGCAGTATGTCTCACAATGATAGTGTGACAGAGGTTCCATCATTATATTTATATGTCAGGGAGGTTGGATGGGGCGAGGACAGGTGGTTGTATCTAGAGAACATAGGGGGTTGTAGCCTCCTTTTGGTTGTAGCCATAGAATTGGGGAGTTGGAGCTTCCCTTAGGTTGTAGCCTAAGAAACTAGGGGGTTGGAGCCTCCTTCCAGTTGCATCTATAAAAAAAAGGAATTGTTTGCTTCCAATGAATGTAATTCTTCAAGACATATAAGAAAAAACATTTATTGGTTTTCTCCCACTTTGGGTTTCCACATAAAAAAAACTGGTGTACTGTGCATGTGTATGATTGTTTATTTGTTCATTTTTTATTTACTCTACAAATATTCGATGATAATACTACATTGAAATAAAAGTTGCATTATATGGTTAAAAAGGATTATATTGATTTATTATTGATTCACCCCCCCTCTCAGTAATCCAACAATTGGTATCAAAGTAGGTTCCTTCAGAAACAAGTTTAACCATTGAAAGGTAGATCATGGAGAGAAAAAACATGTATAAAAATGGAATGGCATAGTTTGATGGACATAAGTATGCATTTTGGAGCATAAGGATGAAGACATATATACAGGCACAGGTATTTGAAATTTGGCAATCAATTGTAGATGGATACATAGCACCAGTAGTTCCGCGGAAAAATGACAAAGCAATGAAACTCAGTCGGAATAATTCCAAAGCCACAAATGCAATTTTAAATGGTCTTAGAGAATCGGTATTCACCAAAGTTGTACATTGTAAATCTGATAAAGAGATTTGGGAAAAATGTCAAAATATTTATGAAGGAGATTCAAAAGTCAAAGAAACAAAGCTTCAAACTTACATAGGTCAGTTCAAACAACTAAAGATGAAGGAAAATGAGAACATTGTAGCTTACTTTTTATGAGTTGATGAAACAATAAATTCAATCTTGGGATTGGGAGAAGAAATAAAAGAATTTGTAATTGTTCAAAAGGTACTAATATCTCTTCCTATGATATTTGACCCTAAGATATCAGCACTAGAAGAAACAGTAGATCTAAACTCAATAAGAATGGATGAACTACATGAAATCTTCAAAGCATATGAAATGAGAACTGAATAGGAAAATCTAGATATAAAAGAAGAAGCCTTCAAAGCATCCAAAAGGCCAAAGAAAAAGGGAAAGAAAAAATAAAAAGAACATAACAGCAGCAGTGACATCTCGGAAGATGATGAAGAAGTGGCCAACTTTGTTAGAAGATTGAACAAGAGAACAAACATCAAGTATATAGGTAAGATTCCTTTGATTTGTCTTAACTGTGATGGTATTGGTCATTTTGCTAACAAATGTCCTCATAAGAAAAAGAGAAATGATGAAGGTTACTCAGATAGAAAACAAACATATAAAGGAAAAAGAACCACAAATAAAGTTTTCAAGAAAAGCTTATTCACCAAAGAATACATCTCATCATCAGATGAAGATTAATTTAGTGACAGTGAGACAGAAAGAGTTATATTCATGGTAGTAGAAGACTTTGATAAATAAGACTCTAAAGAATAATATGAAGAGGTATAAGTTGACTACCGAGAAGAATTGTTGTGTGCCATAGAAGTTATCAGAAGAGAAAAGAAGAAAAACAAGAAACTACAAGCGGAACTAAACAAGAAAGAAGACACTCAGGCACTAGAACAAATGATCAAAAATTTGAAGTTTCAAATTGAAGAAGATAAAATAATTGAAGAAGCACTCAAAGAACAACTAGAAGAAAGAGATGGGATCATTGGAAATTTGGAAGAAGAATTTGTCACATTAAAAAAATATATTCAAAAGAAAAATATGCAGAACAACTCAAAAGTTTTGAATGACATTATCAACAGTAAAAAACCTCATCATGAAAAGTCTGGACTTCGATACAATAAGATAGAAAATGGATCAATCTCCAAAACAACAGAACAATAAACATATCTGAAAAGCTATGAAAAAACAATCAAAGGGGATAGGAAGGTATACAAAGAAAATTACAGGGACACTCCTCCACCGAGAATATTCATATTTCAAAATCAATGACCAATAGAAACAGATAGGCCTTAGGAAGAAGAAGTATTCATAAGAGTACCTCCTTTTAGAAGATCTTCAACTCCTAGGTATCAAACTATATTTTTTGGTTTATGTTATTTATGTAATAATTTTGGACATAAAGTTGTGAATTGTAGAGCTAACAATAGGAACATAAACAACTTTGAAAGTCATACACAAAAGGGTTATCCAAGAAGGCCAAGTGAAACACAGAGAAGAAGTTACAATAGGTTTGAATATTTGAGCACTAAAGTGGAATGCTACAAATGTCACAAATTTGGACACATGGCCAAAGACTGTATAATTTCAGTCCCTCCTAGAGAACCACAATAGAACAACAACAGTCACAGATAGGAACCTCAGAAAATGACACGGATAAGAAAGCATAATCAATATAGCAATGAAGAATGCACACTCACTCTACAGGATAAGAAGAAGAAATGTGGTTGGTATGTTGAAAGTGGCTATTCAAAACACATGACAGGTGATAGAGACAGGTTTCTTACATTAATAAAGGAAAGAGATGGATCAGTTTCCTTCGGAAATGATGATTCAACTAAAATCATTGGAAAAGGCATAGTCAAAATTGGGAACAAGAATACCGAGGCAGAAAATGTTCTACTAGTAGAAGATATGAAACATAATCTTCTAAGTGTGAGTCAAATGTGTGACCAAGTTCATAAAAGTTACTTTCGATTCACAAAAGTGCGAGATAAGAAAAGAAGGTTCAGGATTGATTGCAACAACTGCAAGAACTTCAAGCAACATATATGTATTAAGTGAAATTGGAAATGAAAAATGTTGCC